>JANHGN010022712.1:0-12396 GCA_024605025.1 Megaceryle maxima | reverse complement strand
TCATATGCAAGGGCAGTCCAGAGACACTCTTCCCTGTCTCATTCTATGACAAAGGTTATGAGTACAATTGTGCTGATAATTGGTTGTTATTTTTGCTAATGGGTGGTTGAACTGTCTGGAGTTACAAACACTGGTTTTTTTGGTTTTGGGTTTTGGTGGGGGTTTTTTGGGGTTTTTTTTTTTGGTTCTTGATGAAATGGAAACTCTCAAAAATTAACTTTGCATCAAATTAAGTGCTCTTATTACCAGTGCCAGTAGCTTTGGTCAATCCAAAACTGTTTGGTTTAGCTTTGTTTTTTGTCACCCTACCTATTTTGCTCCAGGTAAACTACAGCAGTTCTTTTAAAAAGGGAAAATGTTCTGAGCTGTTGAAAAACTTTGTACAGGCTGTATTATAGATATAAGGTACAGTTGCTGTGAGACATGGTGAGATCTCTACTGTTGACATTCTGCCTGGAATAAAAAAGGACTATTTTCAGCAACTGGAAAGCAGCTATGGATGAGCATGGTCTCTGTTGTCTTCACTTTGGTTCTGCAATCTGTTCTTAGTTTTGGAGCATCTCTGCCTTTTCCTGTGTAATAGCAAGGACCACGGGAATGAGCTGCATGTCATAAATGAAGTTATGTCAAGACCCTGTGATTTATGACTATAATATCGCAGTCTAGTCTCTAAGTTCTCTGCACAACTTATCCTAATGTCATCTACTGTTATCTGGGAGGAGAAAGGGGACCTTAACTCGCAGCTCAATTTATATTAATTGCATTTCCTTTTTTACATGCCTGAACCAAACTTTTGCTAGTTGTTTTGCAGAAGTTTAGGGGAGGTAATCAACAATACCATTCCCCATTGTACAGCACATTTCAAACAATTCACATGACACTTTCTGAATTAAAAATAATTAGTAGCATAAATGATCAAAGTGGTTTGTGAAAGGGCAAACATCTGTGCTGGCTGAAAAGCTTTGAAAGCATCAGCCTATTAACACCCATTAAGTCGATGATACATGGGTCTGTGCTAGGAAGCGGGTGTTGTGGGTGTTCTCCAAACAACTCGAGGTATGTCAATTTTCTCCCTGAAGTGCTGACAGTCAGTTTAAAAGTCCTTTGGTGTATCTTATCTCCTTCATCCCCACCTGTGCACAGCACCTCGGCTGGAGGTGCATAGGTACCACGTCCAAAGAGAGCGTGTGACTGTGTAAAGGGGTGTGTGAGCACCTCTGTGTGGGATGAACCTGAGACACTGTCTAACAAGTCTAACAAGTAACTTCTGATTATTCAAGCACATCTTCAGTTGCTTTCCTGGTTGCTGATGGAAAGGTGAGGTGAATAGTTGGGGAGAGCAAGCATCAGTGACAGAGGGATTTAGCAGAAGACCTCAGATAGACCTCTGTGTCTTGGCATTGCCCTGTTTGCTGTTCACACACAGACCAAATATGAATTAATACAGCCTCAGAAGTTTAACCCTAGCTAATGTGTGTGTAGATGGGTACATTTAAGGTGGTATGTAAGGAGTATGGTGTGATACTGCAACAGGAGGGTGATTTTGCAAATTATTCCAGTCTTGTAAAAGATCTGGGAGCAACACGTGAGCATGCGCTTCAGCCTTGTGCAGGCCATCAGGATGAAAACCTCTGTGTTGTTTTATTTTTTCACAGGACCCACAATGCTACATTTGCTACACAGATCTCAGCAAGGACTCCTGTAGTGCCTGGGGGTGGGAAGGCAGGAACTAGCTGGGCAGAGAGGAGCAGAAGACTGGAGGATATCACTGCTGGGCATGCAGGGCTGGCTTACTGCAGCTCATGGAGAAGTATGTTGGGTATCCTAGTAGCTTTGTTGCTTGCACATACAGCACAGTTCCTCTTTTACACTGTTGGGTTCTTTTAGCACTGTATTGATATTTAGTTGGAAATTGGATGTGGATTTTAAAGGGATGGAAAAAGTGACTCAGTTGATGTGGCTGGGAGAAACCCACATCTTATGAATTTCTACAAAAGGTGGTGTGGACCTCCCAAACACAGACTATTGTCATGTAATTTGTGAGCTGTAGACACAGCAATTAAGCTGCTGAGGCTAAAGTCTGCCGAAGTTAGGAGAAAACTGATCTACTGAACCTGGGTGTATATTGTCTCATGTCAAGTTTTCCTTTAAAAAACAAAACAAAACAAACCTGAAGACTTATTGATCATTTTCTTCAATTCTCATAACTGATTTTTTCCCAGTCTGGGAAGTGCTTGCCTTTGCAACAACCCCTGCACTGGGCTATGGCATTTCTATAACCCCATTATACTGCAGGAGGAGTGGGTTGCAGGGAGCCTTCAGGACTTACCTGTAATCATGTTCAGCTATGGAGTATGTGAGCCTCAACGTTCAAAGCCCAAGGCCCTGGACCTATCTCCCTGCCTTTAAGTTGATTTATGTGTAGGAATTCACTTCGCCATCATAGTGTATACCATGAGTCACGCAGACACGTTCTGTATTAGCAGCAGTAACATGTGCAGGGTATCCGGGTGCTTACGATTCAGGCTTAAATGCACATTTCCACAAAACAGGGTGCACTGCTTGGATGCAAACAATTATTTTCACATCAGATTCCATCACATCAATTTCCTGCACTAGCAGGGGATTGGACTCAAACTCCAGAGGTCCCCTCCAACCCCTACCATTCTATAATTCTATGATATGAGGATGTCTGTTTAAGATCCACCATCCAATTTAAAATGTAGGTCCCTTTTTAGTATTCATGACAAAGACCATATCCAGCCTCTTCTTAGATCACATGTCTTTGTTGCCCTTGTGGGTAAAGGCTCTAGTTACAAAAGGAAGGTCCTGGTAGTCAGGCTGGGAAGTCTGCTGGTAATTTCAGTGGAGTGATGTGAAATGCTTTGGTTTAAAGGTAAAAGTCAAAGATGTAGTCCACTGCTGAAGCCCAGTTGGGTACTTCTTTTCACAGCTGTTAGTCCTGCTCACTCAAATGATTTAAAATGAGTTAGTCTTGATATATACTTCAGGTACTAACAGGTTCAGCCAACAAATGTCTGATGCAGAAACCAACAGAAAAACACAGCTTTAGCCTGAAAGCTAAAGACATTTTTATTCTATTTGATCAGAGCCTTCTCCACTCTGTATAAAAATTCACACCAGCCCTTTAAATTTACACAAATTAAGGGCACATACTGAACTGCTTGTTATTAATATCTCAGCAGTATTTTCTAATTCCCAATTCATGCTCAAAATGGATTAAAACTGCTAATCCTTGACAGGGCAGCAAAATTTGATGCTAATTTATTGATGTGCTCTTTTAAGAAACTTTGGGTTTCTTGTCTATAAATTAAATTTAAATAGAGCATTCAAGGTCCTTCCCAATTTAGAGAGAGTGGAGATCTGCACACCGAAAACATTGCATGTCCTTGAGCTTACTGTACAGTATGGCTGAGGAGGGGTTGCATTGTTTTCCTAAGGTGCTTTGACAGCTGTCTCTTATGGTTGACCATACCAATGGCTTCTCCATCTCACACCACTTCAGCTCTCTTGATTCACCTTGAAGAGTGCTCCAACCTCTTCTCTCCCACTGAATTTTTTGCTCCTGTCCCAAGCCCAGGTGTTTCGGTACTGAAGGTGTTTTTTAATGAGCTCTCCCAGAGGTGGGATCTCAGTGCTGAGCCTGGGAGAGGCTCTGTTGTTCTGCAGGGAATTGTTTTAGAGTCCTTGCACATTTTTCATTACTTTGGAGCCTTATTTCAATCTTAGTCCTGTACGTGTTGTCGTGCTCCTTTACCAAAGGAAATTTATTATTTTCAGAATATTGCAATTAGGTAGCAATTGTTGCTTTCCTTGGTTGTTGTTTTCATGTCTGGGAAGGAGTAAACTCTGGGGAAGTGTAGAAAACAGCCTGCTGTAGGAACCCGTGCTCTGTGCTTTCTTTACACTGAGCAGAGCTGCCCTTTTCTGTAACAAGCCTTTTCCAACCACACAGACACCTTTACAGCTCTGGGAAAGACAAGAGGAATAGCTGGCCAGACTCCTGAGCCACACCAGCTGCTGGGGGGCTGCTGTGGGAGGAAGCAGCTTGCCTGTGCTTGGGTAGCCAAGTTATTTGAAATCTAGGAAAAGCAGGTTGCTAACACCACCATACTGACCTTGGCTGATGTTGCAGTGAATCCTGCATGGTCACTGAGGCATTAATACAAGGTTCCCTTGGGTGGTTTCATTTCCTGTCTTACTGATATTGTTGAGTGCTTGACATTCCTGCCTTGCATTATGTCAAAAACTTTTAATTTTTGAAGTGGTTTTATCCCAACGCTGCCTACCCCATCCTGTCTGTCATCCCAGATATTTTTGTTTTGGAAATGGCCAAACAAAATGTTTCAGCAGTTTTAAAAACACCTCATAATTTGACAAATTAATTGAAATAAATTTTTCCCAGAATAATATTTCTAAAATGGCAATTATCACCTTAGACATTTCTGGGAAATTGACAGCAAGTTTTTTCAAAGTCTGAATGTCTTTGCAGTTAAAAAAGGCAATTGCTATTGAACCCCAACAAAACTTCCTGACAAACTGACTGCAGTAACCATGTTCTTGCCAGTCCTGAAAAATACCCTGTACTTAATACAACCTATGATTCCAGACATCATGATAGGATGTAACTATCTTGATGCAGATATATTTTTTAAACCAAGAGAGCGATACAGGTGGAAAGGGACTAGCACAGTGTGTCAGAAGAGGATGCAGCCGATGCTGCCTCTCCCCAGCCAGCACAGGGGGTACCAAAGCAGTGCATGTTTAATATATATGTTAATGTAACTAGAAAATGGGGCAGTTCTCCTTCTGAGTCTTTAAAGATCCCAAGTGCCAAGTTTTTCCTTAGGAATTTGTAACAAAGCATTGACTTGCATAAATGCTGGGCCAGATGTGTCACCTGCAGCCACTGCACCCCCCTCCCCATGTCCCTTTTGCCTCCCAGGTCTTCTTACTGGTGTCTTCTTGGGCCCTGCAATGAGAGCCAATCTGGTTCTTGCTCCCTGGCAGTGCTTGTCTCTGCTCTGGATGCTACTGCCTGGACTCATCCCTGAGCTCATTACATCAGGTATTTCCTTTAGTTTTTTGAACAAAAAGAGGTGTTTGTCCTGCTGGATCTTCTTTGCTGGGTTGGGATTATCAGCATGCTTTAGGGAAAAGCACGCACAGACTCTTTGGTCCTTTTGTGTGTCCATAAATGCCCACAGAGTAGGAGAATGCATATATATGCCTGTGAACAAACACAAGCTCTTGTCTCCTTAATGCAATTTCTATGGCATTGCTGTGAAGAACTTCTCTGCCTGGCTGTCCTTAAAGTGCTATCAATTAACCCAATGAAGTTTTGGAACTTCAGGAGAAAGTGAAACTTGTAATTCTCAAATGCCGAGGCTGAGTTAGTGGGGTTGGCAACTGGCGGAAGTACTGCTTGTCCAGGGCTCTTCTGATGGGGCATCTCAGCTTTTAAGGAATTTCACTGCAGAGATCGTCCATCTTGAAACAAAACACATTCTCACCTGTATCACATACAGTGTTAGCTTCACTGGGTTTCCTGGAACACTTTGTCCTCTTACCAGGCAACAAATTTTAAATGAAAAAACAAATGGTGTCTCTGAGTCTGGATATCTCAGGGGTGGGAGGAAGTGTTGAGAGGTGATCCCTAAGCAGAATACTTAGCACGGAAGCTAAATGCACGCTGAATTTTCACAGTATAGCACTTGCTTCACTGCTAATAAAACTGCATGCCAGAAAGGGGACAATACTAGACCTGCCTGGCATTTGAGTCTGGTTTTCACAGCAGACAGGGCTGGCTCCCATTTACCACTGCTGAAAATTCTCTGAGAAAAAGCCAGTGGCTAAGACATATCATGTTAATTACAGATAACATCGACTGAAATACCTGGAGGAGGCAGGCAGTAGCTGCAGTCTGTAGAATCTAAAGGGACTTGTCTGAGTGGCATTAATTTTTAACTCTCTAATCAGGATAAAATCCCTCTACAAAGTCTTAAGGGGAGTAGAAGTCTGTTTAATTTTTTGAATATAACCTAAAGGAGAAAGCAATAATTTCATCGATCTCTAGTGATGACAAAGTTCTTAATTGGCCAACAGGAAAATCAAACCTTTCATTTTTACACAAGACATTTAAAATTCAGCTGAAGCCAGGTAAAGAGCAGCAATTCCATTATCTTTATAAACTATTCTATAGGTTTTAAACCTCTTGCATGCTCCATTTTATTTTTTTAAAGCAAGCCTTCGTGCTGCCCTGATAGAAACTTCTGTGCTAAAGCCAAAGGGATTTTGCCCAGGAAGAGGCAGGTTTCCTGCCTCATTTGCTGCTATCATTTGTGTAGCAGGCTGCAGGGTGAGCCAGGCAGAGAGGACCTGCACAGCGTGGGAAGGGGAGTGGTGGCAGAGGACCTGCAGCATTCTGCTTAACCCCCAGGAGCTCCTCATCCTACTCTGAAAAAATCCTTCCTTGCCAGAATATAATAGTGTGCTAATAACCTTGCAAAACCCGGAGCTGTATTCTACAGGTGTGTGAGGCATATGGCTTCTTCCCTATTAGCAATGCAAATTTAATCAACCAGAATAATATTCAAATGGTTGGCTCAGCGTGAGCCAACAACCAACAAGCAGTTGTCACTTTTCCCCGCTTTTGACAAACATGAGAAAGAACTTTGATTAAAACTTCAATTCTCCTTAAAGTAGATATTCCTTTGAATGAAAGGAAGCAACGTCCTCTAGACGATCTATTGCATTTCCACTGTCACTTCCCCAGAAAACTGCTTTTTATGTCCAGATCTCAGCAATATCAGACAGAAAAATCTGTTACTTTCCAGTTGAAAAGCAACCCCTGTCACTAAACATGCTGTAATTCAGTAAAGCGACAAAGTTCAGGTTGATCTGCATATTTTAGCATTTGGGATTTTTACTGCATTTCAGTTTAATTCCATAGCATGATGCTATTTGATTTTGCCTGCATGTTGCTAATAGCCTCAATATGCTGTATGTCTACTCTTCTGTCTGTCAAACAGCACCAGGTCAGGGGGTTTATAGACTTCACTACAGAGCAGAAATCTGGATTGGTTTAATGCCCTCCTAACTGCAGCAGTAGCCTTGATAATCCTGGTGGCACTCCTGAGAGAGGTCAGCGTGGTCACGTTTAATGGCAAGGGCAATGGAGGCAGCTACTCACCTGACTCCAGAGTGCTATGCCCAGTTTGCTCGTTGGTGTAAGTAGGTCTTTCTGGTGATTTGCAGAAGATGGTTGTGGTTGTGGTTTTGTGTGAATTTTATGAGGATGGTGAAAGAAGGGCAAGGACAGAACACAGACACAAGGGTCTAGGCACAGATTGCTCTCTGAAAAGGCATAGGTTAAAACATGCCAGGGCAGTTTATGGATGGCCCATAAATCTGAGTGACACTCTATAGACTAAAACAAGAGACAGTCACTTTTCCCTAGCTGGTACATTCTCAAACAGGTCTCTACAGAGACACATTGCTGTTGAGGCAGCTTCTTTTGAAGTAAACCTCTGCACTAGGCTTGCCCAGGAATCAGAACCAGGATCCCAGCCTTGAAAATGTATTTGTTGTGCAGAGATTTGCCTCTGTGCTGAGTCATGTCACAGGTACCATGACTGAACAGGCGACTGATCCCTTCCAATCTTAACAGCATCCCACACTGCTGGAAGGGGATGACCTTGCTCCTCTTGGTGGTTTTGGGAGCTTTGCAGTGTTTCTGGGCCAGCATGGGCCCTCCTGCAGCCCAGGGGGCTGGCACTGACTGCAAGTTACTAGTGAAACTTGGCTTTTAATTGCAGCGTAATATTGATTTTGATCTGGCTGACACCCAGTTTGATCAGATGGCATTTCACTGGAGTTTACTGATGCTGAAGACAACAAGATCTGGCCCTGTAGCCTGACTCCAAAATAGCTGTATCCACATTCTGTGGTAAGTAAAACTGCCTGTCTTCTGTTTGCTTATAAAATGTATGTGGCACTGCAACCCAGGACCTCCTTGTCATCTGGACAGTTAGAGGAAACTATAGTGTCATCTAGTCAAGTAATTGTGGAAAGGCTGCAAGACTCCACTTAAAATCTCAAATAATTGTGGTCACTTTATTTTTCATTCACTTAATGAAAGAAAATGTGAAATTGCCACAGCAGATAATTATGGTAGTAATTTTCTTGTGTTCTTGTTCATTAAATGGTGATTGAGAATGGTTCACTACTGACTTTGAGTTATTTCAAATAATGTCATTTACAGGACTAGAAAGGTTTTTTATTGAAAACCCCTTTATCTAAAAATGCCCTGCATGACACATCCTTCTAAAGGACCATTTGGTCATAAAAAATCAAAGTCTCTCTGTTGCAGAGACAAGGAAACTGAGTTGTCTGAAGATACAGTGGTAGATCCTGTGGTGCCTGATAAAGAAGGGCTTGGCTTATTTTGTAGCCTTTCTGCTACAGCAGTGAGATGATTATACCCGTCTGCTGCTTTCCCAGGACCAGCTGGACCCAGTGCCTTCTGGACTTTAACTGTGGCTGAGGTTTGCCAGTGGGTTCTGAAGTTATTAGGGATGTGAAAGCAGTCTGTGGAGATGGAACTAACCTAAGGGCTGTGTTCCCATGAGGGAAGTCAGAATATGGCCAGCATAAGTGAAAAACAGAGTTAAAATATGAATGTTGGACTTCAGGAACCAGAGTCTATTTCTGACAGGAGCAAGGGGGTGTCAAGAAGGTCTCTGAGATGTCTTCCTCCCGGTGTGCTGCCTGGTGTGCTGCCTGATGTTGATCTCTGCAACCCTGCCTTGTTTAGGAAATGACATCTCACTGCCATGAGCTTTGTGGATGAGGTTTCTCACCCTGTCTGAGGCTCCTCACCCTGTCTGAGGCTCCTTGATTTATGTAGGAACTTATTTGCAGGCTGTTTGCAAAGTAGTTTGCTGCTGATAAGTTAGTGCTGTAGCCAGTGAATTTCTGGCCTCTGGCCAGGTACATACAGTGCTTCCTGAGATACCGTCAGCTTCTTGCTTGAACATTTGGGTGCTGCCCACATCACCCTGTGACCTTGCCCATGTGGCCTCTAGCCTAATGCCAGTGCTTCTTGGGGGGGGGGGGGGTGGGGCAGGGCTGCAGGGCATTGTCTGAACCAACACAGAGCACTTCACAAGACTTGGAAGCTGAAGGCTTTTGTGAGCAGGGTGTCACCTGCTGGCCCTGGGGATTTGGTGTCTCAGCTGTGCTGCCCCTTTGCCTGGGCTGTGGGGATGGGGGTGGCCAGGCGGTGTGAGAGACAGCAGTGATACTGGAGGGCCAGGAGCAAACCTCGACCACCATGTGGACAGTAGGACAGAAGGGATGAGCAATGGTCACAACTCACAAGCAGTTTTCAAGATGAAGTCAGAACAAGGCTGCACTGGGACAGAGGTAAACATCAACCCTCACAGGAGGAAGCAAAGCCTTGGGGATCCTGATACATCATCATGCAGGACTGTGGGCAGCAGAAATCCTGTGGCAGATGCAAGCAATGTTCCAATGGTGCTCCACAGGGTGCAGGTTTCACAGGCATCTCTCACAGACCTTTTATTTTTGTTTTCCTGAGGAAAAGTACACTTCAACATCACTTCTTGCTGTGTCTCTTCTTCCTCTTATAGCCAGCCAGGGCAGCATGAGTGCCTGAATGTCTGTTGTGATTCTAGCATTGTGGCTTGGTTTGGGTTTTAGGGGTTTAATAGAACTTGTTCAGCACTGACAGGCAGTGAGCAAAGAGTATATGGGCATTTTGATTCCCTTGATTGCTGATTTTTTGTTTACTTCAACCTCTTGAAAAGCATAGCACTTCTTATCTCTGCATGGGAGATGAACCCATCTCTTTAGCTGCAGCCTACTTAAGAAAAAGGGTATTTTCTGATGCTTGTGTTTTCCCCTGATAAAATATGAAACACAATGGAAGGAGTTTTAACAAAAAAAGCCAAAGACCGTGGACTCCAAAGGTATCAAAGCTGAGTTGCTTTAGTCTTTGGGTTGGCTATGATTATTTCTACACATTTATAATGCCACCCATCATACAGGTTTTGTCCTAGATAATTTTGTCTACCATTTCATGATGCTTTTGTCTATTATTTTACTTTTGATGCACTTAGCTAAACAAGTTTAATTATGCTCCCAGGAGAAACTCCAGCCCTAGGAGATGGTGCAGCTTGGGACCCTTCCCACGACCCCAGTCTCCCCACAGTTCATCAGAGTGGCTTCTGCACTGGTTGTGGGTGCCAGCAGATCTGGGTGTCCCCTCAGTGCCACCAACCTGTGTGCTACTTCTCCTCTGTGCTTTAAATCCACCCCTAAAATTGCTCTTCAATAAACTTCCTGAGCTTGAATATAAGCAAAACCAAGTGATTCGGACCATTCTGAACATATTCTCATTAGCCTAGATCAGGCCAGCACAATAAGGTAGTTGGATATTTTTATCATTTTTTTCTTTTAAGCAAATGGAGTCCTGCAAGTGAAATATCCACACTCTGATAGTGTTGGCATATGCTCCATTCATTTTCCTCTATGAAGGAAGCCTCTCAGATGGAGACTGCTGCAGATGGGTTTGCAGAAGGAAAGAGTAAAAGGTTAGCAGGGTCCTGCTGCTCCACATAGAGCTGATTAGCTCCTGTCAGTCTGTCTTGTGGATGTGGTCTGTGTGCAGCACACAGAAGAAGCTGCAACATTAGCTGAGTCTGGGTTCTGTGGGGCTTTGAGCTCTGCAAGCCCATCTGCTTATGGGGTGAACATGACATGCAGTGATGATATGGAGTGAAAAACCACAACCCTGGTGTCTAAGATAGTCAGAATGGCTTAAGGAGATTGATCCCACAAAGGGATGTGCAGAACTGCATGCTTTTAGTGAAATTAAAACATAGATTTGTTCAGGTCACAGGGGAAAACTATCTGTAAGTCAGTCTTGAGCTGAGTTATCCTCAGCCTGTCCCTGTGGGTGGCTCTGGGCATCAAAAACATCGTGAGGTGCTGTGAGGCTGAGAGTGTCTGTCCTAGAGTGGTTGGATACTCTTCCATGTAGTGCCTGGGCTAGCTTCACCCCTTCCATCAGCTGGCTTTTGGTGACTTAGAGTAGGCATGAAACACTGAGAATTTACTGTAGAAGTGTTCACAATGTGAAGTCTTGAAACCTGTTTTTCTTATAGGCCTTACTCATACCAAGAGTAAGGTCCTTATGTTTCAAAACCTGTCCTGTTCAACTGTCCTTTAAATATTTGTCAGGCAAAATGTTTTCCATTTTCCCACCAAAGTTACCAAAGTATCTTTTCCTCTTGGTGCTTCTTATTTTCTCTCATTTTCTGCTACTCATGCAAGCTGCTTATTTGCATGTAGTTACTTCATTAAACATTTTCTTTTGTTTTGATTGCTGGTTGTTAGTTTTGAGGTTTTTCAATTGCATTTAATTTTTAATCTTGTAAATTGGCTGTTGTCAGAATAGCTGCAAGTCGGGAGAAAATAATGGGTTTCAGGACAGAAGCTGTAAGATCAGAGTGAAAAGGACCCCAGTGAGACAAACTGGAAAAAAAAAAAAAAAAAAAGAGAGGCAGATTTTGTCTCTTTAGCTCACACCAATCTGGTGTTATTTATCCTGCAAGAAACCTTGCTGAGGGCAATGGGATGAGCATGGTAAGTGCAACCTGGCCCAGAAAAGAACATGTTTTGAGTTTGGATTTTCTGGTTCCTTGACTCCTTACAGACTTTCTGAATGATGCTGTCAGCATGTTCCAGGGGGTTGCAGGTCTCGAGAGAGTCTTTGTAACTGTGTTGTACTTAGAAGTGAAAGGTGAGTGACATATCGCAGGCAGCGGGACCGGCCCCGGCACCGACGGGCTCTGTGGCTCTGCCGTGATTGCTTTTTTTTTTTTTTTTTTCCCCTTCCTTTTGTTTTTCTTTTGAACAGCGGGTTTCCCGGACACAGGGGACCCAGAAAGACAGCGAAGAGCGGCAGTCCGCAAGTCTCGCGGGCGCGCTCGTGAGAGTGACGCAACGGGGGGCGTTGCCGGGAAGCCTTGGAAGTTTTAAAAGCGGTGAAACCGGAAGCGCCGCCATATCGCAGGCAGCGGGGCAGCTGTGGCGTACTTAGTAAAAGACCAGCAGCAGCGCGCGCGTGGGGGCTGGGCAAACAAAATAGAATACAAACAAACAACAAAAATTAGACCAAATGAATACCTAACGAACACCTACAATAAACCAGTACTAGCACAGTCCTAAAACAGTGGTCTCCATGCGGCAAAAGAAGGCTGTGCTGATGCTGGACAGGATAGAGGTGGGAACTCGGACAGAGCTCCCACAGAAGAACATGATGGTTCAGGTCGCAGGCTGCAAGGAATG
>JANHGN010022711.1:16270-41768 GCA_024605025.1 Megaceryle maxima | reverse complement strand
TTTCTTTTCTTTTCTTTTCTTTTCTTTTCTTTTCTTTTCTTTTCTTTTCTTTTCTTTTCTTTTCTTTTCTTTTTCTGAAGGTTGTGAACAATTCTTCTCTAGGGCTTATAGCTCATATTATAAATTGTAAGCATATCCTTAGTATAAACATGGGCGGTATTGGGGCTTCCAATTCTAACTTCCCAGATTGTGCATTCATAAAGTTTGACATTTAGGACAAATTCAGTGGCACAAATTGGCTACTTGGGCATGCTGATGGACTCTCTGATTTGAGGGTGAATAAAGCTTTTAATGTTCCTTTTAAAACACCCTTTGTGATTTTTTGAGGCAGAGAATGAATGAATATGTAACAAATAATCTGTTCCAGGCAGAGCTTATGTCTTATTTAGCATCATGCATATGGCCAGTGCTTAAAAATACCTTAAATAAATCCAGCAATAGGACATGCATAAATCCCATATGATACCTATTCTCCTGACACTAGCAAGGGCACGGCAAAATCATGGGGGAACTGCAGGTGCACTGCAGTGCTGGTAATTCCTGAAAGCGTTGTGCCTGTCAGCTCTCAAGGGCAGACGGAAAGTCTCAGTGTCATAGAAAGGATTTCTCCAATGACAAGTAGTTTGTACGTCTCCTTTGTGGGGGTATAGCATAAACTCCCTCTGTTTAGTTTGGTAGCTAATGTGAGAGAAAGAGAGCAGAGCTTTAACTGCCCTCCCTTCTGCTCCACTTTCCTTTGAAAAGTGTTCTGCTGCTGGCATTATTAACTCTGAAACTCCCTATACAGCTGTGGACTGCAAGGACTGGCTCTCCTATGCAACCATGGAAGAGGCACAAAGGTTTCCTTGTGACCACTCGTTCTTTTTGTGTCCCCACAAAAGGCCAGTCACAATGTAGTATGCTGTTAATAGCTGAAGCACAAGATGTGGTAATATAAATGAAGCCTGAGCAGCTGAAGCTAAGGTTTGGGGGAAACTGGGGCCTAAATGACTGTGCTTTATCTTTCTTATTGAGTCACTGGCACATGACTCTTTTGGCTTAATCCCTTCATAGCATTTTATGCAGAGGCACTCCATTGAGTTGTTTAAACACAGATTCATTACATGCCATGTGTGCTCAGATGTCCTTGGATGTGAATATGACTTTGTTATTACTCTGTCCTCGAATATATATTTCACCTGCCCATGTGAATACTGAGATATTTTGGCAAAGTGGTCCAAACTGGGGGGGGGCTGTACTAATTTATTCCTTGAGCTAACATTATGTTTTCTAATTAGCATGTATAAAACTGCACTTTTTGGTTTAATAAACAACATGGAAGTAAAGAAACTGAGCATCATTGAAGCTGGGCATGCAATAGAGATGCAAAGAGCTCTGGCTTTTCAAAGAGAGGAGAGGTGCTGTGGAGGGGCTGAAAAGTGTGTACATGCCATGAATGTCCCTTCTGTTTGTTAGCTCTGTAGTAGTGTCAAAGAAGCTCCTATCTGTGACAGGCAGACTTGACAGACAGTATTGTTTTTGCTGTTTTTATTCCTGCCTCATCTTCCATTTGATTCCATTTGAGGTTCATCAGTCCCAATTTCAGGATAAAGTAGGACTAAGTAAGTGGTCTCATGGGCTTTTCTAGGGCTCAGGAGTCCAGGATGTGGGTACATGTAATTCACATTTTGCTGGCAGGAACTCTGAAATGTAAGTGAAAGGTGAGATTTTTTTTTTGTTAAAATGGAGGCAAGCCACTGTGAATCTATTGCTAGATACAAAATATGTGGCCCTACATAGAGTTCCTAATTTTTCCTGTACTTTTCTGTGACAGCTTGCCAAGATGAGAGAACAGTAGTGGTACATTCTGATGCTATACAGTCTCTGAAAAAAAAAAAGAAGGTAAAAAGAAAGCCAGTCTTGCAGGTGCTGTGCAAAAATGCCCAATAAGTTCATCATCTGCCATTGCAGAACTGTACCATTTTAGGACACCTGACAACCTCACCATGCTGATTATTTTCTGGTAAAAAAAGCTCTGTTCCTTATCTGATACATGCTGCTTACCTGGATGTCTGACTCCTAAAGTGGAAAGCTACTGGACAGAAACAGCCAGGGTGATGAGAACCACAGTGGGTTGTTACTGTTACAGGAGCATGAGCACATGAGGCTAATGTGGTCTTCTATCAATGAAATTGTAATTCTCATTGCAAGAAATCATACACAGAAAGGAATAAATATAGTGGGAAGCATTTTCATCACCAGCCAAAGAAAAGGATGTCCCAATTTTCAATTTCTAGTGTAAATGAGTTTCCTAAATCCTTCAGATGCCCTTGAAACCCCACCTCCTAAGTCATCCCTACTCCATCCCCCCGCCCCAAGAAGAATGTCTCTTGAGAGCAATTTCCTGAGAAAGCCTGTATATAACTGAGCATAAAGCTGGAGGATCACACAGGCCCACAGGGGGGTTACTCTAGCTCCACATTTCTGCAGCCTTTCTTCCACTCAGGGACCTTTGAGAATCAGACTAGAGCAGGCAGAAATACTAACTTTGAAGAAGTTCATCCAGCACTGTGTTCTGCATTAGCAGTCCATAATTAATAGTTTTGAATTCTATATCCCAGAGCATCTTACAGTCACTTTTTCCCATTTGTACCTCCACATCAGCACATCCTGTGTCCCTTCAGAGGAGCAATTATTTTGAAGCAAGCGTTACAGATGCTGATACCTTTCAGTTACTTGCAGTAATTTAGCCATCAGTTATTGTCGAGAGGGGTTACTGAACTTACAGCATCACAGAGTAGTTGAGGTTGGGAGGAATCTCTGGATAGCATTGTCCAAGACACTGCTCAGAGCAGGATCAGCTGGATCAGGTTGCTCAGGGTGTGTCCAGATGAGTTTTGAGTATGTCCAAGGATGAAAACCTCATGACTTCTCTGTTCCAGTGTTTGACAACCTTCACTGAGAAAAAAAAAAAACAAAAAAGAAAAAGTTTTCTTTGTGTGTTAAACATGCACTCTCACCCCATTGCCTCTTACCCTGCCATTGGGCACTGCTGAGAAGACTCACCCCTGTCAGGTATTTATACATGTTGTCAAGATCCCGATGAGCCATCACTTCTCCAGACAGAGCAGCCCCAGTTCTTGCAATGTAATGCAGGCAGACTGGGAACTCAGGACATCTGAAATCAGTTCTAGAACCAGCACTTCTGAGCAAATCAGAGTGAAATTCTCTGTCCTGTCTCTGGAGTAGAGGCACAGAAATCATGACTCAGAAGGAAGATAGGCTAAAGTAGCTTCAAGATACTTTTGTACTCCTTTAACCTTGGACTGCCCTGGGGTCTGGTGAAAGCTCTAGCATAATCTGTTCAGCTCAAGCTGTGATTCTTCTGTAGTGTCCTATGGGGATGTGAAATAGGATTGCATGAAATAGAAATGTCATGGCTGAAATAGCCACAATGTTGCTCCTCCTGTCCCTGCTCCACACTGTAGCATGGTCCTTACACAAGACCTTGAGATGTTAGGAACAACATTTATGGTGTCCTTTCATAATACCTTCCTTAAAGAAACCTTACTTGGTGTGAGGGATGTTTAGGGCCCCTTTATGCCTCCACATTGCTTTTGCACAGTTAAGAGTGACAATGAGGATTTTCTGTTTAATCCCTCTAAATCTTAGGTATAAGTTATCTGAGACTTGTCCCTAAATTTCAATTTTTTTGGATTGGGGTTTGTATTTTGGGTTGGGTTTGGACTTTATTCCATGCTTTGGGTGTAGGAGAGTGGAGCCCAGGATAAATAATTCAAAACCACAACACCTGACTTTGTATTAGGTCATTTTGCTTTTGAGGAGTGAAAAGGGCAGGAGACCAGCAGATGAATCATTTTTGCTACAATGACTTCTGGTTGTGAGGGCACCTTCCAGAAATGTCACTGCAGTGGCAATGTAAGTTCAGACTTCAGGTAACTTTACCTTAAGAGCTCTCCACTCACCAGGGTGGTAACGCTTCACACACACAGCCCACACACACTCCCTATGCCAAGCTGGAGTTGCATCTCATTGTCCTGGTCATTGTAACGCAGATTGTCTTGGCAGCTGCTGAGTTAAAGGAGTGGTAAGAGAGTTAGATGCTCTTTTAGCTTCTTCCTGTTGGGATACTTTTTGGTTTTTTTACCAAATGGCTATTCCTTGCATTGCTTTACTTAAAACAGAATGTCACAATACCAAAGGCCTTTAAAACTGTTGTGACATGGTAGACTTCAGCACTTGGAATTTGCTTGTATGAGAACTAATTAAAGCTCAATATAAAGGTAGTGAGAAAATCAGCATTTGTCCTTGACCTTGTACCATGTCCGTTCCCCTTCACTTTTCATCCGTAATACAGCTACCATATTAAATGTTGCACTTACACATAGTTACTCAATATTTATCAATATTCCCATTGTTATTCAAATCATATGTCCTACTCATGTATTCATGCAGCAGTTAAAATTGCAATTGTTGGATTATAGCAGCCTTTATCATCATAACTGAATTTTTTACCTTGATTTAACTCAAGAACTTTAATGCTCCATTAATATACGGTACATTGGATATAAGACAGATGATGAGATTTCAATGAGCTTGTTTCTCTTGATATTTTCATCTCTATGCATATGCATGGGATACAAATATTGTCTTGAGAGGAACAAAAGTTTGAAAGATAATGGAGAATTAGAGAGTGTTTGGAACTATTAATTTAAATATTGGAGAAGGAAAATATCTATAATGAAAGTATCCTTGAAATCCAGTGGTGTCAAAAAGACAATAATAAACACTGAGAGCAAAAAAAGAAATAATTGGCTACACAACAATTTTGGAGTTGGATTGTGATCTTGCAACAAATAATTTCATTTTCAGTTTAATCAAAAGAAATCATTTTCTTAAGTGACACTGCAGATAGGTCTTTGCTCTCCATCTATGAAGGTATTCTCTGTCTTCTCTTAGGATGAAAGAAAAATTCAAGGGGTAAGTTAGTATCTATGTGAACTAAGACCACTTTGGGTCTGGGGTTTTTTTAAGCCTAACAAATCCTAGGCAGAGTTGGAGAATCTGTGAATACTGGTAAAAATACTTCTGCTCATCAAATCAGAAATGACAAGTGCTGCTTCATCTCTCCATGATGATTAGGAGCTACACTAGAACTGATCAACCTGTCTGAAATATTGTAAGAATTATTATACGGGAAAATAAGATTATTTTGCATCTTTCCTCACTAAGATATTTCCTGACTCTTTAACAATTTGAAGGCTAACTTTACCTGTGTTCCCTCTTTTCTCAGATTTCATGTTATAGCTTTTGTACCTTTAACTCTTGGGATGAAATAAGTGATCCTCCTGCACTTTGACTAAGCCTTCATCTCCAGTGGACAGTGACTAGAATGAGTTTAGTAACCAGATCACTTCTAATCCAAGGTAGCAGTAAGAATACATCAATTAGGGAAAAAGATTTTAAAACAAGTCACTTAGTCTCCCTGAAATAATTTTTCCTTTTCCTGAAGGCAAACAGACCTACTATGTTCTTCAACTCCTTCCAATGTCTGCTTAAACATACCTAAATATTTCTAAGTGCCTTTTCCTGTTAAAGAGATATTAACTTTTTATGTAGTCAGAATTTCTTTTTCTCCTGTGTTCACAGAGGGCAGTTTGTGGGCTCACTGCCAGGCTGAGACAACCCCTCTAGGTCTAGTGAACCTCCTTGTCACCCAAGTGTTTATCAAGAGGTGCCTTGTCTCCTTGCTGACTATTTTCCTTGCTTGTTGTCCGAACACCATACTGTTTCAACCCCCCATAATCACAGTGGAAGTGTCTTGTGTTTATTGCCCATATTAAATGTGTACAAATCAGGGCAGTATTAATGGTACATTGCAGTGAATTGTCAATTTGGTCAGTACAAGTCAGATAAACCAGATTTTTCTAAAAGATCAGGCTTACTCACCCCTGAAGTCTACTGATTTTTTTGCAAGACATGCCCTAAGAGCCTATTTTAAAATTCAAGAAGTGAAGATGGCTCCTTGTTTAATTTGTCCTCTCTTGGTGAGCTGATGCGTAGTACAAAGCTGGCAGACCTATAAGCAATTGCTTCAGTGCTCTCACTCTGATTTTTTCAGGCTTTTCTCAGCAATATTAGGACAGTCTTGGTTTCCAGTTTTGTATTGAGCTCATGACCAAAGCACCAGAGTGACATGCAGTAGAGCACAGAGCAGTGTGAGCAACAGCTGGTGTATGTTTGTTATCTCACCCTCTCCTCAGGGGCATGAGTTTGCACAGCTGAATGTTTTCTTTTGGAATTATTTTTAATACTGTGCTAATAAGAGAGAAGTGAGGGTAAAAGCCATGTGCTTGGTGTTCAGAGTATGAGCAGTGAGACTGCTTATGTCCTTTATTTTCTTGCTTACACCAAGCATTGAACAAGCCTTCAGGAATTACCTGTCTGCTCCACAAACAGGCTTTAGTCTTTGTAGAGAATAAGTTATGGATATTATCTCTTTGCTGCTCTGGGGAGAAAAAGCTGTTGTTGTTCAGGTTTTTTTTTAGTAGAATAATCTGAAGGAAAGCTCAAAAAAAACCCCAAAATCTCAGAATTTAATTTCTTTGTCTCCAGACCCACAGAATGCTATTTTTCCAAGGAAAGTGGATGCTCCTAAAACCAGAGAAATAGCACTACTATTTCAGTGAAGCCAATTAGGCTTATCTACAGTACAACCTCTGTATGTGGGACAAGATGAAAATTGGACAAGAAGCAACAGTGAGAATGGTTATTTTGGAAATGAACTTTGGAGCCATTACATACTGTCCATGGCATCCTGTTTGGAGCAGTAGAAATGAACTGCAATGAGATTACTGTCATTTTATTCTCAGATACTTTTTTCCATCAAAGGTTATTTTCTAATCTAACTTTGTCTTTATTCAGGCAAAATTTGATTCCATTGTCCTTATATTACATTGCTATGGCAACACAACATGAAATGGTGTTTTGGGCTTCCCCTGTCATGTCTGGTGACCAGCCTCAGTTACAGACTCTGCACTCCCTTGAGAACAGGGTCTGGTGCCTCCTATTGCCTCTAGCAATGCTAGGTTAGCTCTGTGAAGGAGTTTGTGAGGAGTCAGAATAATACCGTGGGTGTTTTGACATCTTTATGCTTCCACAGGTACTGGGGCACAGTGAAGGACCTGTTAGTCTGCAGTAACAGCATGCAATACAAAGCGAGCGATCTCCAGGAGCTGTGTCTCTCCTCACACCATGAAACCTGGCCAAGGTGTTACACTAGCTGACTCCACTCCCTCTACAGCAGCTGAGGCTTCACAGCTCCGCACTTACCCACAGTTTTAGGCAAGACAGGGCAGTCTCAGAAAAGCTGAGCCACTGCAGACTTGCTGTGGTCATTGCCAGTGATGGGCAGGTTATGCCTACCTGAGCTGTAGTCATGCCTCAGTGTTGCTTACCCCTCAAGACATCAGTTTTCCCAATGCACCTCTCACCAGCGGAATCTGGTGTGCACTCAGCATGCAGTGCTGAGCCAAAACAGCCTGGCCTAATTTCGCTTACTCCTTAATAAATATGCTAGCTAACTGATGTTTCTATTCTAGAAGGGTAATAATGATTCTTTCTGGAGTGAAACTTTATCTGTAGCAGAATAATTACAGTGAATTATCTGGGGGTACCATTCCAAGGCAGCAGTTCCCAGGCACTTCCTTTGAAGAATGTACCTCTGCAAATGTGAGAAGAATGATTTCTGACAATCTGCTATCGATTACAGAAAATTGTTGAGTTCTAGTTTCACCCTCAAACATTTGTCTCTCTGCTGCCTTGTTGTGGAAGATGAAGCTTCACAGAAACCGAACAGTAGGTCTTATTGATATCGACTCTATTTTACCTAACAGCTCATTTACCCCCTTCCTCTCTGCCTGCCTCCCTCCCTTTCCTTTCCTTGCTGCTGCTGGCAAGCTAATTAGGCTGCTCCCTCAAGAAAAATTCATCCAAGGCCATAATAGCCATATCAGATGGAAGCTAGGATAAAACTCTCCACAGTATAGCCTTATAAGTGCCTCTCATCTTGTCATAATGTTTCCCTGCCTGCTTTTCTTTTTATTCCTCACTTTGCAGAGAGAATTCTCTCATCCTGTGTTCTATGCAAGTATTAAGTAAATTAATTAAAAGAAATTATGATGTGTGTTTCCTGAAATATGCTCCTTGATTTCCTTTTATCCCTCTTATTTATACATTTAAGGTGCTGAGTCTCTAGCTTTGTCTGAAATAACCACATTGTATATTTCTATATCTTTCCTTTTGTAAAACCTTAACCTTCTGTTAGAATAATATATTAAAATTCTTCAGACACAGAGTAGCAATGTTCATAATCTCCAGTTCATTATCTTAATTAGATCTGTCTTATATTATCCCACAGTTTATTCTCATTACTTTAAAGGTGATCAGCCTTAGAAGGGAATGTGAGTAGAATTTAGTGGATTCTATTGTGGCAACATTTCTATGATCTGGCTTTGGATCTTTCAGGTGAAATAATGATAGTGCTGCTGGTGCAGTTAATTAAAAATTGCATTTGAATGATATGAATATTCATTTTGGGGAATGAACACAGGATTAACTCAGGGGGGTAAAATGTCTGCAATGGCCCAAGGATGTGAAGTGAACCCAGGTCCCCATTAAAACATGAATGAATCATTAAAAATGATGGAAATTCAAAATCCTCCCACCCTGCAAACTATTAGCAATGTATTGCCTGGGTTGAGCCTGTCTCCTAAGGTGGCAACAGACATTAATGCTCATCCTTCAGTAACAAATTACATGACATATACTTGATGTACAGCTCTGCCCAGGAGCTAATACCCAGTGCTAAATCTTCATTAAATAATTAAGAAGTGCTACTGGCTTCTTAAAATTCTCAGGTTAAAGTGCTCTATCTGTAAGATCCAGGTTAATTTTACTTGCTTTCCCAGGAAGTGATTGTGACATCGAGGATGCTGTTGGGGAGGACACGGACAAGAAGAACTGCTGAGACCTTTGATAAAGAAGCTCTCTATACTGAAACTATCTCTTTGGCAAAACCCAGTACTTTAATATTCTGGTCAAGAATGTTAGAAATGTATCTTTTCTTTTTCTTGTGAATAGCATCACTGAAAATATCAAAGTGGTGTCTGCTTTTTTTTCTGCAAAATTTATTTGTTGTCATTTTTTCTGAGCAAATGAAACATCAAATAGTGAACAGCTTTTTTAAAAGCTTATCTGGTACTGCAGGATGCTTAAAAAAAAAAAAAAAAAAAAAGATAGACTACAAAGTAGAGATAAAGCCTCTTTGGTGTAGTAACGTTATGTGAAGTTTAATGGGCATTTGCCAGAGAATATTTTGCTGGCTGTTAGCTATTTGCCAGCGGGATTCACAGGATACATGTTCTGGAATAAAATGCTCTGTGAATAAACTGGGGTGAGTTAAGGTAATTTGCATGGTGCTTTTGACTGGAGCACTGGAGTCTGGGCTTGCTGTGCACTAAGAGATAAGGGCACTGATGTGTGTCTTCTCCTTCCTTGCTCTGAGTGCAAATCCTTCTCATGCAAGACTCTTCTAGTTTCAGGTCCACACTAGACATCTGCCTGGGAAAGCTCAAATCCACTCATCACTTATCCCATGCAACACAGAATTTGGCCATACTTATGCAAGAGAGAAACAGGAACACTCTGTCTTAACGGTTCAGTGGAGTTTGGTATCACCTAGTAAAGGAAAGGGGGCTTTTCACAGTGAGTACCCCTTCCTCCTATCCTTCTAAGTGAGGATAGATAAAAGTGGAAAGAGTCTGCTGACTTCCATGTTTTCTTGCTTATGCTGAAGAGGAGATACAGTCAGCCTTTCTCTAGAGAGGATGTAGCAGGGACAGGAATAGTCTTTGAGTCAGACTCTTTTTATAGTGGGGATCTCCCAGCTAAGCTGCTCCTCTATGCCATGGTGAGGTAGGAGGAGGGAGTTCTGTCCTTGGCCTTGCAGCTCTTGGTATTCAAGAGGGCATCTTTTTGCTAGTCCCATGTGGGTCCTTTGGAATTAAGCTATAATTTGAAAATAGTATCTTAAGAGTGAATAAAGGAAAGATTAAAAATTAACAAAGAGCTATTATCAATCTTTAATCTGATTTTTATCAGCAGCATTATTTTCTGTATATTAGGCTGAAAAATTATGATAAATAACTCGGTGTCATTGTGTCTGGATACAGCATGCATAAAAGCCAAGAATCTCTTCAATTGACTTATGTGGCACATTTAAGGTTCCTAACCACTGGTGTCTAGTGTCACTGAAGATGCTGTAGGGTATGTGTGCCTGGTAGGTCTAACATGGGAATCACAGTGGATCTGGTCCTGAATTTTCTTTAACATCTTAGTCCTTACATAGAGAAACTATCTAGGTGTCAGGACACTTGGTCCTTTCTGAAATCAGATCCTGCAACATCTAAATGCTAGCAGGGAGTCATTTAAGAAAATCTCTTACCATAGCACATTAGTGCAAATGAATGCCACATGCAAACTCCACTGAACAGGGTAATATGAGGGCTTAATTTGGCCTGCTAATTAGACTTGAGAAGGAGATTGTGGCCAGACAGCAGCTGTGGGAGGAAAGAACAAACAAACTCGGAGTTTTTGTTCATCTGGTCATGCTTTTCATCCTTGTTTAAGTATCTGGCAATTATTGTGCATATGCTTGTGTTGTTCTTTAAAATTTATCCTGCAAGTGAATGCAGATACTGAGGAACTGCTGTTCCTTTCCTTCCCTATGGTTTCACCCCACTGTGAAGGCCAGGCTTATGGTGATAGGGTACCTGGCCTTGTGTTAGTGCCAGCTGTTTTTCTTGGGCTTTCTTTGGAGGAGTAATCACATTAATTTGTTCATGGAATGTCACAGTGCTCACAGAATAGGATGTTTTAGATTGGGAGTGACTTTAGAGATCATCTAATCCAACCTCCCTGCCATGGGCAGGGATGCCTCTCAACTAGATAGACTAGGTTGCTCAAGGCCTTAGAACTGAGTTGCTCAGTTCTGAGGAGGAGCTTGTGATTGCTTCCTGTACACTGCTTCTGGTTTGTATATTTTCATGGAGTCCATGTTTCTACTGCCTGATAGTTAATCCCATTGATAGTGTGACTGAATAACAGGAAAGAATAATGTGGCTGCATCCTGCCCATTATGCCCTTAGGAAGGACATTTTTGTTTGCTGTCAGATGTCACTGATGGAACATTTGGCTTCCTTTCATCAAGTGACAATTGCAGTTTTAAGAGTACAGTACAGAGTGCCACTTTAAAGCCAAATATCTCAATTCACAAGTGAGAGAAGGGTAAAGTTGTGCAGCTGGAAGGATGTTATTTCTTCTCGGCAGCTGTCATTGAAAAGGCATGTGAATGCTCTAGATGTCAGGTGTCATAAATGCTCCATCCAGGGTTTGTCATGTGCCTGATAAAGTCATATGAAGTGTTGGAAAGAAGCTTCTGTGGACATTAAAATTCTTCTCTAGGCAAGCTTGCCCTGGAATTTGCTATACTGAAGTATTAGGAGATGAGAAATTAATGTAAATGAGTTCTGCAGCAAACTCCATGTTTTACCAGAGTCACAGAGCCTTTTTATGTTACTCAGATCAAAAGGTAGGAAAATGTCCATTACACGTCCTCTGCTCTTGTCCCAACTCCCCAAGTCCTTCAATGTACCTACAAGGTGACATCTGTACCTTCCAAGATGTTTGTATGCAGTAGTCATGAATTCACATGGGTAAAAAGCAGTATTCCAATATAAGACAAGATTTTACACTAGAAAAATGTTATATTGTATAGCCTCTGTATACTCTACTAGCAGTTCTCAATGCTTTCTTTATACTACTCTTGCCCTTTTCTCCCTCTTCTTCACTGGAAACAGACTTCATCAATGGGATAGAAGAAATGAACAGATGAAACCATGAAGAACATCCAGGTTTCTAACTTGATTCACACTCCTGTCTGCTTCTACCAGGTCCTTGCTTGGAGAAGCACAACATTTGAGAGAGCTGATGTGTGGAGGTGGCTGGGAGCTCTGGCTATATGAAGGATCCCAAGTCTGAGGTGTGTGACTGGAACATTAGGTACACCATATTGCCTGTGGCATGGTTCCCAAGTTTGCATATAGTTTGGTCTCCAGAAAGTAGATGGGTGCTGGATTGCATTAATTTTGCCCTTTCTAGAATTTAGTGTGATCCGTGCTTGACAGCCACTCCATGATCCATGTATATGAGCACTTACTATGAGTCAGTGAAGCAAAACATGGACTTAGGAATTATTTAGGTCTGATGCCTGGTGACAGCTGGGGCTGGGAAAGGGTGAAGTTTGAATTTTATTTAGTGATCTGTTTGGCCTTCAACTCTTGTGTTAACATGCATGTTTTCTGTAATGTCTTGTTCCTTTTTGGTTGTCACTGGTTGGCTTTCTCTGTCTATCAGTTCTGTCAGCTATTGAAATCAGACTGTTGTTTCCTGTTCCACCTAGAAGTTGCCAAAGCTATGTGAAACAGAACTGAATATACAGAACATTTTCATTTATTGTTATGTCAAAGGAAGACATAACAATAGAAACATAGGAGTGTTTATTGATGCAGGGACCATCAGGCACTGAGTGCTGGAATTCTGCTCAAAGGAAGCAAGCCAGATATGTAGAGAGGAGACATTTCCACCCCTCAAATATCACATCTTTATAGGTGGATAACAAATAGAATCTTCCATTCAATCAGTGTCTCTGCACAAAGAATACTTTGATAACATTTAACTGATTTTTTAGATGAAGATTATGAAAAAGTTACATGCAGTGTCCCTCACTGCAACGTTTTCTGCGGTAAGGAGTACCAGGTCCCACTACCCTGGTCTCCCTTCTGTGCTCATGATCATAGGCAATTTGAAGAGCTTAGGTCAAGGTGAACAAGGAAAGTGAGCTATGGAAGTATCAGTAACATCTTACTCATTTAGCATTGCAGATGGCAAATCCATGAATATTGTGGATGACTGAAATAATCACCTGCAAGGAAGTCTCCAAAGGAAAACTCGTTATTTCACTGTGTCTCAGCTCACTCATGGTTGCACATAAAGACTTCGGATATTTTCAAAGGCTGTTCTATACATTATAAATCTTAATATAGTTGTAATTATTGATAAATACTGCATTTAGATTTGAGCATAAGATTTGTTTCCCAATTTGTATGAATGGTAAAGAAATACTCTGACCACTTGACCGCATATCTGGTCTTACAATTTTCTGTGATAAATTATTGTTGTATGTTGAACAAAATGTGACTTTTTAGATGAAAGCATGGTTTGATTTTCATACAAGAGTGACAAAGACAGGAAGATAGGGATACAGAAATGTCAATCTTTAAAATATAATGAGAACAGGCTACATTTGTATTATTTCCTGTGCTTAAGTTTCATTACAGTAATTTCCCCAATGAATACATTGCATAGTATGCTATTTCCTCTTCTCATTACCATCTTTTTCATGGAGAAGAGGCTATAGAATCTTAATGATTTAGTTATTTAAACCTTTTTGATAATCTCTGTATTTTGAAAGCCCTCTCTGTTTAACCTCTTCCCTAAGGTTACTGAACTCAAGAATACAAGTTGCTTTCAAATCAAATTACTCAACACGGAAAAGGATGAGGTAATTGAGATTGCTATTGTCACAATTACAGAGATTATAGCAACAATGAGGAAACTAAAAAAATACAAAAAGAAAGAAAAAGCACAGTCTGAATCTATACTAGCTTTCCACTACAAAGCAGAGCAAACATCAGTAATTATTATATGTCAGTCTCATGCAGATCTCACTGGAAATCTCAGATCCCCACATACCAGTGCAAAGAGATTGTTTAGGATTCAGACACTATCAAATCAGGGGTAGTTCTGGGTTTGTGGTTAAAAAAAAAAAAAAAATTTAAAAAATCACAGTCCAAACCACTGATGATTGCTGACACCAATCTTCAAAAGTTGTCATCTTGAAAAATGTACAAGTGTGATTGGTCATGTGTATCTGAAATATTTCAGGAATTATAATTTATGAGACTTCTTTGTATTCAAATGAGAGGAGAATAACAGATCCCTGTACATTAGGATTTAAGGTGGTGAGGGATATGGTTTGAAGTGGGCCACAGACTGCTTGGGATCCACAGTCCCTGGGGGGAAACTGGTCTGTGAAAAGCACTTCGTAAAAAGCCAAACATTTGTGTCAAGATGCACAGTATGTTGCCACAGTGTGACTGTGTGGACTCTTCCAGCCAAATAGCTCTCATCATTTAAAGGCATGACTGAGTAGTCTGTGATGCTTCACAACCATCTGAGATACTCAACCAAGAACATTAAATGATAAAAGCTGAGATTAAGGGTTCAGTACTTTCCAGTATCAAGACCATGAACGTGTTCACTGACCATTCTAAATGGTAAATACACTTCAGAGGCATATGCCCTGTACTTTCTATAAAGCTTGTTTTTCTACAGCAGGCGGGGAGATTGCATGAGAGACTCATGGAAAGTGCACCAAGAACAAATATAGGCAAAGGATTTACCTGCAAAGAATTTTCAGAGTGCAGGGACGCTGTATTTACTCATATTCTCCAGTCTTCATCTGAATAAATAAAGTGGTGTCATGGGACATGCTGCAATACTGATAATGAGTTTTATACTTATTCACCCTGAGAAGTTTCAACAGATACAGCTTGCCTATCAAATGGATTTAAAATGGTATTGTCACTTCCTTGCTTTCTGCACTGATTGCTTTTGTATTGCAGCTCCATGCCTCAGTAGACACTTTGATTGTCTATATCTGCCACTTTTGTTCATGAGTGTCCCTATAATCTATAATATGAAACCCTATGTTTTAATACTAAAACTCAACATGTGCTTTTACAATGACTATTAACTTAGGGATATGGCAGCCAAAATGATATTTTGCTCTCTATTTTCCATTTTTTTCTGGGTATGTTGCATGGTAGGCAACAATCCACTTAGTTTAAGAGCTCAGCTTAGTGAAGGAAGCATTTCAGAAGGAGTATTGTGGGTACAGCTGCAGACATTTCCATGGGTTTGATTGCCATGCTGCACACAGCTATAATAATAAACCTTGGCTACCCTTGGCTTAGCTATTATTTTAAATTCATACAGTCTGAATCCTAACTTTCAGCACAAAGTATGACTGCAATTTAACAAGTCTTTTAAGCATGTAGTCCATCTTAAACACATTACCTTAAAAATGAATGTTAAATCTTTTGCAGGACTGCAGTTTTAAGACTTGGTCTAATAAACTGTAGTCTGATTTTTATCAGAAGTGAATCAACCTCCCTACATTACTTAATGTTTATTCTTCTTTTTCTTATGCTATCTGTTATTTCAGAAAGTTTCAGCTCAGTTTCCTAAAGAAAAGAGGCTAATTAAATCATTGCTGGATTAGTATGAGTGTAGATACATGTGTGTTTTTCTGTGCCCTTCTCTCATCTCCTTATAACTACTGAATTTATTGGCCTATTCCAACCATTCTGAGAGAAAAACAGTAATCTCAAAGTTACATTTCCAAACACTTTATGAAGTATGTAGCTGAGTGGAGACAAAAAGAAATGTATTCCTCTTGCCCCGAGGAAGGGCTACAGTGCAAGCATAGTCCTGATACCTGAAAAGATACTAGAGAACCCGACTGTAGGAAATAATCCACATTGTGGATTATAGGAAATAATCTACATTGTTGCTTTTTTCTGTTGTTTGATTGGGTTCTAAGGGTGACTACAGTTTATTTTGGAAGGTGTTTAGGGGGTGATGGTAGGTGTCTTTCATTTAGAGACCTAATAAAAACAAGACTATTTTGAGTTATTTTAGTCCAGTATAAAGAAATATATCAGTGGACTGTGCCTATGATATTCTAACTTCTTGAAATAAATACTTCAGAAATTTTAAGGACAAGGCAAAAAAAAAAAAGAGGCAAAGGTAAAATCAGCGTGGGGGATTTAATTGACAGAATGAAGTTTGAGTTTTGTTTCTTGCTGTGGGGGTTTGTTATTTAGTTCTTTTCATTTAAGAATTTCATAATACTTTATAAAGGTTAATTGTGCATTATATCAGTTCTTACTTCCAACCTGTCTTCCGCTCTGTCAACAAGAAAACTAGAGGTTTCTGGTTGTATCTCTGGAGCATAGTGCTCTAAACAAGCCTACTCGGGTACCAGAAGCACCACAGTCATTCTAATAAAAAGGTCTTTCTAAGATTAAATTACCCTCAGCAAGTGACTAGAAACTGTAGTATAGAGTATAGATATATCCTTCAGTCAGGGTGAGGATAAAAATCTCTGATTCCAGTATTTATACCTTAGGTGACAGCCTGGAATTTTGCCATTTCTTTAAAAGACCAAATTTCAGTTTTAATCTATTAGAATACACTGGTTTATTGTGCAGCCCCCTGAGATAAGGTTATAAATATGTACAGTATTAGAAACCTAACAGAAACCTCTTTCTTTAAAGAAAGGTGATATGTAAAGAAAGAATGCCAGATACTGAAATGAAAACATAAAGCAGAAACCATATATTTCACATTTTAATTCTTTCTGGTAAGTGCTAGCATTATAATAACCTAATACAAATTTTAAGACTAATTAGAACATATTGTTTATATGTAGGCAGAAGGAGAAGCATTCACATTTCCCTTTGAGGTCACTAGGTTTTCCAATTTTCATATGCTTCTAAGCATCTACTTCAGTGCCAAAGAACTAAATTTTAATATCAGGCAAGCACATCCATGTCCAATAAAGCAAAATTGTACACAGTAGTCCTATATATGGGTTACTTTAAAGTGGGAGCTTTAAAAAATTCCTAACAAGAAGTCTAGAAAACAAGAAGGATATCAAAGAATCACTTAGAAGAATTTTTTTTTCTAAATTCATGTAAGAAGGTGTCATTTATAATTGTTAATCCTTTATTTCCCCTTCCCCTAGCTAAATTCAGTCATCTATTTAACTCGTACTTCAGGATTTGCATTTGAGCTTAATGGCAATAATAAAAAAGTGAGATAAATTAAATTAATATTTGCAGATACAATTAGTTTAATAACTTTGCCATTTCCATTCCCTTTTTATCTGCATTATCACAATTCAATAACATCCTACAGTAAACCAATGCCTCAGTGAACTTCTCTCTGTGCCCAGCATAGAGAGATTAGTATTTCTAATTTTATTGCTCAGATTTTCAAATCTTGATTTACATAGCACCTTTCATTGCAAAAAGAAGCCAGTTGCTTTGATATAAAGGAGATGACATTCCTCAGAGTCTATATGTATGTACTTCTGGGATGGAACAGGTGAATGGAATAAGACAGTCTGCAGAGGACCAGTCTGCTTTTTACCTTAGGGCCACTGAGCAGGATCATGAAGCTCCTATTGCAACCATTGTCCACAAACTGCAGCCTCTATGCATTCTCCATCCTGGAGTTACTGGCATTGAGCAAGGACAATTCCCACACTCTCCGAGATGATCTTCTGTACTAGGTGTCACTAAGAGCTTTTCTGTGATATTTTTTATCTTTTTTTGGTGTGTACCAAACACCAGTTCTACACATATGTATATACAGAAACACTCCCCTTTTTAGGTTTCTTCATTTTGGTGGTTTTGTTTGTTTGTTGTTTTGTGGTTGTTTGGTTTTTTTGTTCTTTTTTTTTTCCCTGCATAACTGATTTCCGTCTTTTCCATTCAGTTTCTGCAGGATGTGAGGAGCCAGCTAAGATGTCCTTCTCAGCAGAAAGGACAGATATCTATGGGAGTTGTGCAGTAGCAATTGTGGTGGGTCAGCAATCTATTAAGACTGGCAGTTTAAACCATAATTGTCTTCTATATGTTTACAAAAAAGATTAATATATATACATACAAGCCTTTCAAGCCCATGTGTGGGCTGTTTAATAGTTTACCAACTGTTATCAGCTCGTTTAGTCCTCCCACTTATCCTTAACTCCTGCTTCCAAGTGTGCCTAAAGCATTTCTAGTGGAAGGGTTATTCATTATATGAATAGCTAGTGCTTTGGTCCTCAGGGCCATTCCAGGTGCACTAGAAGGGAACAAGCCAGTTGAGGAAAAGAAACTCTATCCTTAACTCCATCCCAGAGTTCTGTATGACCTTGGTCAAATTTTTTATGCCTAGCTTTTCACATATAGTCATGCTTAGATCTGAAACTGGACTGGCTCTGGGAGTTAGGTGCCTAATGTATGGGGAAATTATTTTTGTTTATGCCTCCACATCAACTCACTAGAACAGATAATTAAATCCTTTTTGTCTTTGAAAGTACAGAGAAAAATAAGGAGAGCAATAGTGCCCATCTTTTATATAGTGGTTGGGAAGTGAAAGCCTTCCATCAGGGAGTAGACAACCTGGGTAAACAGATTTTGTAGAAGTTTGTGGCTTGATAAAGCATAGCAAAGGCCCAAAGTAAGTGGTTTAACCTCTGCTGGAAGCAAAGCACCGCACAGATGCTCACCCACTGCTCCCTCTGACCCAATCCCACGTGGGATGGGAGGAGAACTGGGAGAGAAAAAAAGGTGAGATAAGGACAGATCAATAGAACAACACAGAGAGATGGGCTTTCCCTGCTCCAGCCACACAATGAAGCCACACACTGAAAACTGACACCCTCACTCTGTGCCAACCCTCCCCTTATATAGTGGGCATGACATCAGTATGGTATTGAATATCCCACTGGCTGGTGGCTTCACTCAGCTGCAGCCCCTCCCAACTGCTGGGCCCAGCATCTGCTTGTGAAATTAACCCTATCCTAGCTGAACCCAGGAGAGTGGGGAAATAAAATTCATATAGAAGGCTGAACCACACTGTGATTTTCTTGTCATTAATTTCTGTAGTTTTTCCTATGAGCACAGTGTCACAATTTATTACTTGTGCTTTAAATAGGCTTTTTGTATTCAGCAGTAAGAGGGAGAGGGCATACAAAAGCAATGCTTTTTATATTAATGTGATTCCAGAAACATTTGGATGTTGCTGTACTCACATATACTCTGCTGAAATAATTTCGGTTTCATCAAGGCCCAGAAGAAGATCTCTCCTGAGGTAGCTCTGACAGGCTATTTAGCTCTGCAGAATTCTGTGACAGCTGAAGCTGAACACATTCAGCCTTTGCAAAAGAGCTTAAGCATACCAATAATGAAATGAATGGAAAACAAGAAGATTTGTAGATCTAAAAATAATATCCACACTTTAGGGTTTCTTAAAAGGATTATTAATATTATGGTTAAGGCTTCTTAGGACTTCCAGGTCTTTCTCTGCCAGATCTTCTTTCCTGTTTTCGGGGAGGTTTTGCTACTTTTATTAGAATGTTTCTTGTGAAGTACAGTTTTAAATATCTCCTCCTCCTGCCCTTCCTCTGTGTTGTTTCTATTCTCCATTTCTATTCTCTATTCTTTCTTTAATTTGATGCTTGAAATTATTAAGAGTTAATGACTCAGGCAATGACATCTTTTATTTTGCTGGGGAGAAGCTGTACAAGGCCCCAAGGACTTATTTCTCTCTCAGGCAGGGTGTCTTTTTGCATAAATTTATTCCATGTTGAAAATAGCAGTCATAAACAGAGTTCATAAATTAATGAGAATTCATAAGTCTAGTGAAAAATATTATCCAGGCCATCACACAAGATCAAAACTTAGAATATGAAGAGTTTTCAAAACTCTCTGTAAATTGGTGATTGACCTCAGAATAAACCCTAGGAATCTCTATTACTGCCTCCTTTCAAAATCAAATACTGCACTTCTTTGCTAAAATGAGTTCTGTGAATACACTTGACTTTGTGTGTGTTTCAAAACTTTAAGAAATAAAAATATTTGAGCTTGAGAGAAAAAAATGATGTAAGAAAATTACATTGGACACTGGATTTCTCTTGTCCTAACATTGTGTGGCTTAGCCAAGATATGCTGTCCCCCAAAGGTAGTAATTTAACATATATCCATTGCTTCACCATATATGATCATTCAGTGTAATACGAGTTCACAGAATAAGGAATGGCTTGACTGGTAGTTCAAATTTTTCCTGGATTGGTTTAAAACCATATGATCTTGTCATTTGATTCCATGTGAACCTATTGATCTCTATATAGCCTTCTTTGAGCCTCAGTGGCCTGAGAACATCAAGTGAGTCAATATAAAATTTATTTTCATTTGAATGACACTCTTTAGGGTCTTAGCTAAATGAATTTCCTATGTATTTGATGTGGCCTGAGAGGAAGGTTATCTGGACACTTAGTGTGGATCATATAGTGTAAGGTAACTACTCGTGTGTTGTAACTTGATTGTAGACCTAAGCTTTTTGATTTGGAAATAATCAGACCTCACTGAAATTACTGAGTATGAAAACCACTGTCTCTTAAGGTAAATGAGAACAGTTTAGCAATAATAGGTATTAAGCAGCAACTGACACAAGGGAATTGCTACTGTGAACACTGACAGCAGATCCCAGCAGCCCCAAATTTCTGGAAAGTGGTCTCAGGGTCTAAGGATCTAATGAATAGAGCAGAGAATCAGCAGCCATGAGAAAAACAAGCAGAAAGGACCACAAAACTAGGAAACAGATAAATATGTGTGGCATGACTGAAGGAAAGCCAAAGGGGAAAAAAGCAGCTTTGGGGTAGGATAATTGTTAAAAAGACAGATTTAGAATGCTGCAAGAAAAAGAAATGACATTCTATTGCTTTTTCCTGCTGTATCAGGGATTTATGCTTGTTCCTGGTAAAGAAAATGGGTTGTACCAGAGCAATAACAGACTCTCTCATCAATTTATCCCCTTAATGAAACAATTGAGAACCCCCCAAATATCTGGTTAACTACTTGGATAAGAAGAATAAGGATATAAAAGAGAGAACAATATTTCCAGCTGTGGAATTTGCTAGATAGGCAGTGAAGTGTGTTGTTCAGCTGAGTTTTGCATAAGAAATACATTTATGTTGCATTTCTGATGCAAATTGCCCATATTTTACATGGACAGAATGAATCCTTGCTGGCTTGATCTTCAGCTTTTCAAATCAATAGAAAGACTCTAATGTATTTTCAATAGACTTCGGAGCAGGCCCTTCCTCCCATGCACTCAAAATGACTTACAATCAATTTATGGCAAGAATCCACTTCAGAAAGCCTGAAAACTACGAATATGCAGTTTCATGGGGAAGCAAGCATCCGTCACCTAAAAATAGACTCAGTTTCAATATACTGATCCAGATGCCCGCCTGTGAAGAATTTACTCCCTGTGCATATGCTATCGAGCTTTTAGTGGCTTGAACAAAAGAGACAGAAGACTATGTTTAAGGAAGAGATGACAAGTGCCTCTTTTTATCAAATGCTCTCTGTATCAAAATGGAAGTACTCAAGGAGTTCATTTTGATGACATGTTATTTCTTCCCCCCCAGTAACTTGTCAGGCAATTGATACTAGAATTGTTATAGAGAAATGGATCAGCCACTGGCATTCATGCAGATGGCTCTGTAAAGAACCCTTTTATATGGTCTATTCTAATGAAGTAGCTTTTTTTTTTTTTTCCTGGCTATATTTGTGCCTTAGGATTTGGGAGCATTTTGCAGCTCATGGCTGTGGAGGTACCCACCAGCAGTGTCTCAGCTCCTTGTTGAGCTAAAACTTAGAAGAAATACCTCCTGTCCTTTGTGCCTTAGTGTCCATGCAAAAAAAAAATAATATTCACATGCACTGGCTGGAAGGGGAGACACAGTTTACACCCAGAGGTCCACCAGTCTGAACAATGAGGGGATGATGAGAGAAGATGTTTTTCAGAATTTACATCCACAGTAATACAGATATAGACTCATAACACTAAACTGGGGAATAGAGCATATGTGCTAAACCCCTCAGTGTTCCTAGCATTTATAAAGAGGGGAGGACCTGAAAGAGTCAGTGAGCAGGGTGGACGAATATAATGAAAGATGGACTAGCACATCCAGAAAGGCACAGAATATTTTGGAGTTCAAACGTAGGATAAGAAAAGTTGATTAGGAAAGGAGATGATGTATTGCTCTGAGGAAGCATATGGGGGAGTAGCGAAAGAACAATGAGCAGTTTGGAGTAGAAAACTACCTGGAGCAGTTTGTGAATAGAAGAGGAGAAAATGAGAGAGGATGAAGGATTGGTATTCTGTTTTAGGAGCCTGATATTTTACTGTTGTGCATCTTGCTCCTTACAGTGTCAAATAAGGGAGTTTGGGGAGTCCTTATTGGGGTTGAGAGGGGTCATGGGAGTCTTATGTTCCACCAATGCTTTTCTTTGCTGTATCAGTTAAAACGCATCATATCAAAACCATACTATGAACAGCCTGGTGGAACAGGAGGAAAATTGATAGATGTACTGATTAAACAGTCCCTGGCAGATTTAGCTATTCCATATTTAGCATTGTAATAAAAGTACAATCAACCTCATGATGCTTTGCAACAGGCTTGTCAGCTCAGGCAAAAGGACAAAAGTCTTGATGCATAACTGGCAAGCTGTGTTATTCAGACACTTAATCCTAAAGTAGTCATGAGACAGAGCAATGCTGGGAATCCTAACGCCACCAAAGCAAACAGCAAAAGCCTGGACATAGAACCACCCCCACCATGACTGTGAGAGAATGGTGAATATTATTGTGAAATGCCTGCCACAGGGACTTAGTACCACGGGTACTTGACCATATTCCTTAGTATCAGTACTCTAGGAGACATCTCTGCCCAGCAAGGAGGATGTCCAGAATAATGAGGAGAGAGCTGTGAGGGTAATATATGCTCACTTGGGTACCTGACAGTGCAGCCAGCAAGAAAGCTGTAGTCTGGAAGCTGATGCAGAGACCATCTCTTGCAAATATAAGGAGGACACTTCTCCCCTCCTTTTGTTTCATTAATATAAACTCAGAATTTTTTAAAAGTACCAACCCCCCCAAAAAAACCTGAAATATGCCCATTCATTTGTGTACCACTGCAAAAACTGCCAGAGTCCTGCTGCTATAGACCGGGATTTCACTGAGTCAGCAGAGAACAGAGCCAGCACCTGGTGTGAAGGCACCTGCTAGCACGGGCTGCTTAGGATTACTTCCTTCTTCTTCTTTCTGTCTCTGTTTTTAAAACACTCCCCACCATCTCCACCAACTGTTGATGAAGAATTTTCACTGTTTACATCCTTATCTCTCTACACTGTGGGAGAACTGCGCAAGGAGATTGCTCCCAGCCCACAGACTGGGTGCTCCCTGGCATTTGTCAACTCCTGCTGTAGAATTTCAACCTGCAAAGGACAGAAAATGTTGCACTGAGCTGGGGGGATTACATCAAAGTGGCACTTTGATCTGTGAAAGTAATAGAGACAGATAGGCAAAAAAAAAAAGTTGAGGAAATAACTTTTCATGCAATATGAGGCTTGTTCTGAGTATCCTTTATTTTATCAGAATACAAGAGTTTTAACAGTGCCGTTTTTAAGTCAGCAAGAATATAACCCCTACGAAAAAAAATAAAAATAAAAAAAGCCAAACCACTGGAAAAGGAGTTTTCTCCCTATTGGTTTTACCTTTATTTTTACATCCCATTTCATCCCTAAATCTGTTGCCTTCAGCAAGCAAGTACTGGTGTACACTGCCCCACAAATGCATGCATTGATGCTGATAGTTCAGTTCTGAACTCCTCTTTTCTTCCAGACCAGATGTTCTACTTCTCCCTGGTAGTGGGTAACATGACGCTCATTATACACTTCTCTCTGGAAGTTATGCCAGTGCTACTTCAGCATCAGCCAAGAGCCCCAGGGAATCAATGAGACAGCTGACACCCTCCTTGGGGATGGAGTGCTTTACCTTTTGGATTCAGGCAGTCACTGTGAGCTCAGATCCAGGATGTCATGAATGATTTTTCATAGACAGGTGAGAACAAAAGAGCTTTGAAAACCTGCTTCAATAGAATCTGGAATACAAGGGGCTCTATTGATTAAAAAAACCCAAACCAAACCAAAACAAACATATACACAGTCCAGTTGCATTTTTGTCTTAATTGATTTTTGTGTGAGATGGAGGAGTGAATTCTGTTGAACAAAAGAGTTTGTAGAAATCTTTTCTTTACATACCTTTAAGTAAGTAGATTCTTGCTTGCACAACAGCTGTGTTGTCTTTGCAAAAATCAAATAATTCCTTTATAAAGATCACAAACTGTAAATTGATCTCTTTGATCTTGTCCACAACATATGCTAATCCTCAAATATCCAGGGAAGAAGGAGTCGAGATAATGCAAACAAAATAAACACCTGGTTAATATAAAACACTTGTAAATTAGGGTTTGAGGTCAGCCTGTAGTTAGCATAATTACTTTTGGAAAAACAAAACAAAACAAACAAAACAAACTAATTAAGAGTTTAAAAGGAGAGGCTAAACAGGAAGAATGTGGATTTGTTCTGTGAAGTCTTTATTAAAGTACAAGTTGGAAAATTCCGCTGAAAATAAGTAGACTGCATCTAATTTTCTCCCTACAGTGTGTATACCTACTTTCAACAGGAGATACTTGACAAAACCCATCAAGAATAAAGCAGTCAGTTTCTACAGACACTGTATGACTAAATTAGACTGGAAGATTCTCGAAGTAACCTCTAACTTTATGAGACTTGCCTGGCTGATTTACAATATCTAGTTCAGACCATCCTAAGGAGCACTCTGTACATTTTACTACTTTCCCTTACTTCTGACATTATTTAATTTAGGAATATAAGGTTTGGGACTGATCTTTGTTGCTACTTTGAAATTTCTCAGTCATGTTGGTTGCCATCAGAAACAGGGATTAATAACAGCCATTATCCTTCCAAGGCAGACAATCCTCCAGTGTAATAACTAGAGATGTTTCTGATGTCTCCCTCTGCCAAGACTGCATGGAATAACATCTAACCATACCCTGCCTGTGCTAAGTTTTTTTAAATCAGTGCTAACATCCAATTTTAAGCACATTTTCTTGTTTCACCTCAAGGTGTCCATTTTTCTTAGATGGCAAGTCTCCAGATCTACAAAACTCAACGAAATAGGATTGAAAGTGCAGGGTAACAGTGAAAACTAGGTATCTGCCATCGTTTTCATCAGGAATTGCACTGGCTGTGTGCCTGCTGACAGAGATGTCTCTTTTTTTCTTTCCGCCTTCACGCGTTTTTTTGCTTTGTGTTCTTTATTAAGACATCTCTTATGTGAGATGCTCTATTTCTACTTCTATTTTAAATACAGGTGGGTTCAACATCAGAAGAAAATATTATCTGAAATTGTGTTTAAAACAAAAAAGTGAACAGACCAACAGATTACACAAAGACCAAGGGAGCGGACGATCCCCAGGAGTTACTTAACCCCTTCTGCCCCAAGGGGGACTGTTTTATTGACCTGCCCCAACCCCACCCCACCAACCCCGACCAACCCAACCCCGACCAACCCAACCTTCCCCAACACAACCCCCCCCTGACCACCCCCCTGG
>JANHGN010022711.1:0-16170 GCA_024605025.1 Megaceryle maxima | reverse complement strand
TAGTTCTCTTTTTTTCTCTCCCCCCCCCCCCTTTTTTTTTTTTTTTCTTTTTCTTTGGTATTCAAAGCAAGCACTCGTTTTGCTGAATAGAAAGAAATACAACTGAGTCACATGTCTTCAAAGTGGCTGCAGGAAAAAGATCTGAAAATGCATTAATATGACAGCCATCCTTCACAATAGTTTTTGTACATCCTGCATAGAATACTCCTGGCAGAGAGAGCTATTTCCTTTAAAGAAAAGCACTGTGGTTGGTTCTTCTTTCCTGTCTGGATTATCTTTCAACTGCTTTTACTTTACTTGATCAAAACCAACTTTCTCCTCTCAAAAAATGATGAAGGAAACTGAAATCTCAAAAAATTATGATCTTAATTAATTGTATTCAAAATTTGTCAATTCCTTGTAAATATGCAGGCCACCTGTATAACCATGGTGATTTTTATCCCAATCCTTTTCAAAAAAAAAAAAAAAAGGCTTAAACTTCACAAAATTCCCGTGAGGCAGGCAAATCTTTTAATAAAGGCATTATTTTACCTTTTCATGAAGTACGGCCATTTTCAGGGTGCAACACTGTCGTTGTTTAACTGTGGGTAGCCACACAACACAAGAAGTGAGGGACAGGAAATTAAAACCATCCTATCCAATTTAATTTTAAGGAGAAAATAGGCAGAATATAAAGGTCACAGCTGGGACTTCACCAGAGTAAAGGAAATAATACACCTTAGAGAAATGTGGCACAATATCTTTAGTGACTTCAAGTAGCAGGCTATTGGTTTTACGTTATCTGGAAGACAGAACCCTCTGAAAGTCATTGTTCCTTACATCATTGTTCAATATCAACCTGAGAATTAGTGTTAGAGGGGAAAATGCATGCTAAGAAATTACCATTTTCCTTTCGTGAGGAATCTAGATATTCCTTAGGGATTTGCTATGCAAATGCCACCTGCATCACTGGTGAGTTATGATGGTATCACAGTTCAAGGTAGCAGGATGCAGCAGGTGCTTGAAAGTGCCATCGCAGAAAAACGCCAGAGGAAAGGTTAACTACCAGAAATGTTTACCCCTTTTCCCTAGAGTCTCACAGCCCATATCTGCCTGTTTATCCATAGCCTGTAGTGACTGGAAATGTTTAGATGTCTTAGGATCATTTGGATTATTCTACCCACCTGGAAAAGGGCTTTTGCACAACTGAAGTTGGAGAATAGGGAAGTCACAACTTACAGCCCTGAAAGGGCCTGGTGGTGGTAGGAAGGAGGCAGAGAGGCAGGAAAGAGTAAAGACTTGCTGCATTTGGGTTGTTCTTGTCTTTTTTTTTTTTTTTTTTTTGAGAGTTACCCTGAAGGTGCAGCTGCAGAGCAGTTATTTAGTGCAACTAAAGAGAGAAATAGGTGTGGCCTTGAGCAGATAATGTTTGACAATGAGAACCAGGCTGGTATCAATGGATATGATAGGGCAGAGGAGCAGAAACAACAAAAAAGACCTGCCTCTATTACAGCCAGAGGTGTTTGATTTCAAGAAAATCAGAATTGCACTTGAGACGTACTTTTGTGAAGGAGAAATGAGAAGGCAGATTATTTTATCCTTATTTGTATACTTGTATCCTTTTTTTCCACTGGACATATGTGTGGCTTCTTTAGCTTTGAATGGTAAGTCCTGCAGTAAGTGGTTAAAGATGTGTTTTGGACACATAAAAAGAAAGATGAACCCCATTTATGGAAACTCTGCTTTGTACCTTTTTTTTTACAAATAAATTTGAAAGGTAACCAAGTGTCTTTTTCTGTAAACAACTCATCAGGAGTCACAACAGCTACATTCAGAGCCTGAACAACCTCTTTTTCTGCACCTCTTCCATAAATCATGCATTTATTTCTGACTTCCCTGGGTAAACCCAAGCAATCTGCTGTTCTGTTTATGGGTGGCCTTCATGCCTCCCATGTCAAGTTACAGCTATTTTCAAGCCTCCCTGAGATATTCTGCTTCAGTTAGGAAGTCTGTGGGTGACTGTGGCAAGAAGGTGTGTGTTGTATCGCACATGCAGTTCCTACGCGGTTTCTATGTGTTCCCAGTGAGAGGAAATTATTTTAAACAGTGTAGTCTGCCTTGCTTTGTGTTGCTAGGGCATAAAGCTGTCAAATGTTCTGCAGTTTAAAGAGGACAACAGCACTGATAACTGTGGAGATCTCAAATAGTTATTGATTTCTGAGTTACAAAGAGAAGAGCCAGTGTTATTTATTTCCTGGTCAAAAGAAGTGGGAACTGAAGTACCCATTGGGTGATGGAAATAAAGACCCCTGAGGATCCAGGCACAAAGACATTGACCAAGTCAGTCTCTGCACTGCAAAGGAACATCCAGATAGTAGTCGTGGCAGCAGCGCCCACTGCAGCACTGTCAGCTGCCCAAAACCAGGGTCAGTCCTGCAACAACAGAAAGTGGAGTGGGATAGATCTGACCTCACTCCAGCAAAGCAAGCAGAGCTGGGAGAAGCAATGGCCAGTTTGCCTTCCAAGAGTCAGTGTTGAAGGCCTTCACTTTGCTTACAAAGTGAGAAGCAGATGGAGATGTACTAGGAGAAGAGGAGGAAAGGGAATGATTCTGCTGATCTCTGCAGAGGAAGGAACAGAAAGGTGACCTTGAAATGGAGATGATACTGTGTTTAAAATGGTGAAGAGTCCAAGATGAACATTTTTCACAGGACTGCCAAGAGATGAAAGCTAAAGAAGTAGAAAATGATGTGTGTTAATCATAATTAAATTTTAGTATTATATGCTGGAAATAAGTGATGATACAATAGCCATGGAAAGGTCTTCAGCAACTGGCAGTGTAAAAAACATTAACCGTTAACTTATCTGTCTTTCCTTTATTTCATAAGTTCCAAGGTCATCATACCCTTCTCCAATAGATATAATACTTATCTGGAGTCCATAATTTAATGCTTGGAGGGGATACTCAAAATCCAGAAGGTAAGACAGTGAGGAAGGAGTCAGTTTGCATAAGAAATCTAAAATGATTGCAATGGAGTTTTGCAGAGTAGACCAAACTGGTGTCTTTCACAGATTAGTCAAGTGATGCCTGAATCCAGTGTGAATCAAATCTTCTCACAGTTTCTTTGGTGTATGGTCCCGTCTCCTTCTCTGCTTTCCTACTATGTGAGCTTCTTTATTTTCTACTTTGGTACTTTGTTTGCTTTCTTTTTAGAGAGAAGAGAGAGGAAAATGGTCTGAGGACTCATTACTTTATCCTCAAGGCAACACTGGAATGGAGACAAGGGACATCATTGTTGAAAGACAGTAAAATGATGGGATGTAGTGAGAAATACACGCGGGGAATGCCGGTTAATGCTCACAGCCCTCTCAAGATAGTTGTAGCACAGAGAATCTTGCATTTGTCACAACCAATCATCCTGACATCATTATGGTTCTTACCAAACAGAGCATTTATAGCCATGCATATTTTAAAAAAGAATGCTCAATGAAGAATGCAAAAAGAAGTACTGCAAAGGAAAAAAAGAAAAGAATCTGATTAAGATCAATAAATAAATTAGAAGTCAAAATAGGACTGTAGATAACCTGAGATGTCATTTCACATGAGTGTCACTTACTTGAGATAACAGACTCCTTTCTGAAACAGGTCTTTTGAAGCATACTGACCAAATATTGGCTTATTTAGGAGGTTTATAGGTCACTTATTTCTAATTAGTTGTTCCCAGGTACGCCAAACAGGGGAGGATGCTGTGATATGGTAGCCTGGACCCAAAGGGAAAAGACTCAACAGAGGCCCACTCAGTGTGTTCAGGACAGAACACCTTACATCTATGCAAAGAAAACCAAGGGGTGCTGCATATAATTTCTGTATTGGAAGTGCCATGGGAACCTAAGGGATAAAAAGAAAAGCACAGAGGTTTCAGTCCTGTGAGGGATAGAGAGGGTCTCACTACCCCTTCAGTCCAGCACAGTCCTGTGAGGGATAGAGAGGGTCTCACTACCCCTTCAGTCCAGCACAGAAGCAGCTAGCTGACATAATTAATACATTTTCTATAAGGTGTGAATACTAGTGACATTTCTGTGTTTTCTTCCTATTATTATTCAGAGCCACACTACTCAGCAGCTGCAGCTTCCAGAGAGTCCAGCTGAGGCTCAGCACTATGAACTAATCTCACTATACCTTCAGGCATCGTTTTAGCAAGCATCTCTCATTCTTCTAGCTTAGCTAAGACAAACGACTGTCTTTGGAGTCTGGCTCCCCTGTTTTATGTGGGCAGGAACAAGCAAACTTAGACTCATGAAGAGCTACATGACTAAGTGACAGGATCTGCACACAATGAAGCACCTGCTGTTCTGGCAGCCCCTCCTGCGGGATGAAAAAGCAAGGGGGGGGGGAGTGTGTCATTTTAGTCAGACTTTGCAGCTCTGTGGTATGAATAGAGGAAGGCGAGAGGAGAGGGCAATCTGCAGGCTCTCCTAGACAGTCTGTGTATCCTTTCCTCGAGTCAACATGTTTGCTGTCAGTTCCTCTCCCATGTTCCTTCCCCATTCATTTGCTCACACACTGCTTGATTGAGCTTACCTACTAATGTCTCACATTTTTACTACTGTACTATCTAGGATGCAATACTGCCATTTGTACAATTTTGCTTATTCCAAAGACATTTACGGTGTTTTTCTCTTACTTCTTACTGCTCTGTTTTACTCCTTTATGTTCTTACTCTTACTCTTTTACTGCTTACTAATCTTACTCTTCTCTTTGATTAGAATTGAGGTGAAATTCAGGCAGATGTGTCAGTAGCAACCCCTGTAACAAGATTTTGGTCTACATCTGAATCCATGCAGTCACCTGCCAACTCTGTGAGACTTTCTCCAGTAGCCTGGCATACCTTCTTTACATGGTTTTTCATAATGACCAACTCCAAGCCAACATCTCTTCTTACTACCAGCATCATTGGAGACGCACTGCACACCCAGACACATCTTTTGCTAGGCCAGAAACACACTGTCATAGTCTGGTATATCAGTAGCAGTGGTTTGAATAACTTGGGAACATTAAACAAACTCTTGTCCTTGATTTCCTTGATTCTTGTACTTGGCTTCTTTCAGCTGTTTCTCAATGACTGCTTTTTCAGTGATGCTTTCTCTGATGAACAGGTAACATTTTTATAAGGTCATACAGTGGCAGACACTTCCCTACTACTCACTGGTTCTTTAAGCAGTTTGGTAGCAATTCCATACATGATCTACTCTTTTTTCCCTGTTTCTCCTTGAGTAATGTCACTTTCATACTTCCACTAGCAGCTTGTCTAGCATCATCTGATGCACAGTAGTATAGTATTTCCATTTTCAAGAACCTGTTGCTGTATATAATAAAAATCCTTTCATCACATAGCATTCTCTTTCATCTTTGTCAGCCACTGATACCAGTCCAGTGACCTTTTCACTTCCCTTTACAATGAGCCTGTTTACAATTGTAAACCATTTCTTGCTTTCATCTCACTTACCTTGTCCATTTCCAATCTCTTCCACTTCAAGGACAGAGTCACATCACATCTCATTGCTGCATTCTTACCTTTTTATTTGGAACTGGTCTTGTATCTCTTTTTCCTTTTCCTTTCACCCCTACACAGTGGTACTTAGAGTAGGATCACCGGGAAATTCAGAATTTTGTCACTTCTTTTCCCAGAGAAAGAAAGCACAGAATCAGGATAAGTGAAACTAAGCCAACATCATTCTACTACTGCAATTACTTTTATGGTATTTGATTCAGTGAGATTCTTTTGAATTCTTTTGCAATGGTCTCTCAAACCTGCAAGTTCAATTTCATGTAAGTGCTAAATGCAGCTGTGACTTCTTACTTTTCCTTTCAGTCATAAGTTGTATGTCACACATTCTTGTGTGGAATAAAGGAGATTTCTGATTGAAGAGCAGCTCAGCATGTTGTTCCTGTAATTAACACAGGAGAAAACTCAAATCTTAATTCAGAAATGCTTGGACGCCTTCAAACACAGGGATATTCTGACAGCTGAGTATCCAGAGGGAATTTTGGATAAGAAATAGATACAAATGGAGTAATTTTTCTTCAGGCCTTTGCTAATGAGGACAATGGATGAGTGAAGTGGGCAGCACATAACTCAGCCAAATGGTACACAGGTCTTTTATTTATGTTTGCTTACCGGCAGCGGTAAAACTCGGGAGGAACATTGTCAGCAGAGCTACACAGTGAATGTTAATCTATTAATCTATTGATCTATTATTCCTCTTCTAGAAATGGCCAAATGCTACATAAATTTGAGTCACTGCTCCACCATGCTGATTTTTGCCATATTCAGTTTGTCATAATCTGTTTGTCATGGCATTTATTTTGATGCCTACTAGGGTGTCTCAGTCTAAGAGTGATGAGGGACCCAAAACAGAAATCCAGAAATTGAGGACTTCCAGGTACTGGTCTGCTGCACAGTCAGAGGTAACATCTAGAATTGGTGTATGACTACACTACTCATCCACTTAAATCTTTGTGTTAAATGTTGAATGACAAATTGTTTCACCTGGGTTTAAAATGGCAAAGCTATCCCCGAAGTCTTTGTACACTGTATTATTCATTTATCTTTAACTGAGTGGTTGAGGTGGGTTTCTCGGCAGAACAGATCACTATCCCAGGGAGCTTATAAAAAAGCTACTTGTTTACCTAAAGCAGCATGTGAACAATTCTACTGCTGAAAGCACCTCAGCTATGTTTGAAAATAACTGCTTCTCCCTGATAGTAAATGTTCCTGGTTCATTCTGTATATACATGTGGTGTCATTATGTAGATGTCTGTATCTCAGCAAGATCTTTATATTATCCCTTAGCTAGTGACTGCTTAACCTTCCTATTGGAGAAAAAGCAAAAAGCTTTGAAGTTGCACTTTTGAAGTGATTTCAGACTCGTGTATCTCAGGCCATTGGGTTTTTTTACAAAACAGCTTCTGATTTCAACCAGTAAGTAATTTGGACTTTAAGGTTAGGATTTTAATATCGGGATGATGTATCTGGAAGCTAAGTCAGGCAAAGGGTTGCCTAGATATCATAATTTAAAATCCACAATTAATGATTCCAGCAAGTTAGGGGACACAAGGGTTTTATTCTCCCTAACTTCAGCTATCTGGAAAATAGAATTTAATCTATGTTGACCACCCTTCTTCAGCCCATGGGAAAAGATGGCATGTTCAAAATGCAGTGTGCTCTGACTAGAGTAGGTGCCTAATTGGTGCCAAGAAGCTAAATCAAATCTCAAAGTGCTCTAAAGCTTCATGTTTGAATTAGGCAAGATGAATTGCCCTCTGGAGTTTCCTACCCTCATCTTCTGACTGTGAATCCTAGACAGCTAGGTAAGTCTGCAGGCCAGATTTTCGATGATTACACTTAAGTGTGATGAATCCCCATCAGAAATTATAGTTATGAAAATATTGCCAAAACTAGATCTATTTTTTTTAGTGTTTGGCACTCTGTATTGGTAATAATATTTAAGAGTAAGTGATCAATTAAAACTCTTAGTTTACTCTGAGAATAAATATTCCTGGTTCATGACCAAAGTACACAAGGGTATGTGAAGAATATGAAGCATTTTGCTTTGTATGACAAGCCCAGCAAAACCTTTGGAAATTTTATCCATAAGAGCATCTGTTGGCATAACAATGCACCAGGTTAGTTGCTTTCAACAAGTACAAACCATGGTTTAACCTTAAGGCTGGAGCTAGTCATAGGTTTATGTGAGCTAGTCATAGCTTTATGTTGAACAGACTATTTTTTTCTGTTGAGGTTAGAGTATATTCAAGCCCTTGCATTTTTCAACTTACAGTTCCCTTGCGCAGCCAAACTTCTCTGCTTCAGTTATTGTGGTGAGAATGAGTTGTTTAATATTTGTGAATCTCTGTACATGCTAAATATTAAAAGATATGAACATCTCACACAGCTGAGAGAGAAACACTCTGCATCATATAATTCTGTATTTAGGGTCTGTTAAAGTACTGTCATATCACAGACCTATCACAGATGTAAATACACTGAAAACTGTCTGTTGTGGCTGCAGCTACATCCCAAAGGCTATATGTTTCATCAAATTACTTCTGCAGAGGATTCAATGTTTTGCATAAATAGGTATATAAATAAAAGCCAGATGATACTATAGTTAATCCAAAGTGTAGATAAAATTTTATTAACTTACCCGGTCAGTAGGGTTCTGGAAGGATGCCCCACTTTCCTTTGGTGAGAAGACACAGACACAATCTGAGATATGAAACATTTCCTTTTGGACTTACAGAGTGGTCCATGCAGTTTCCTGAAGAGACAAAAATATTCACTACAGTAATTACAGCAGCTGGTAGCTAATAGTGTGAAATCAACTTTAGTTGGGAATCTTATGTTTTACAGCACCTCAGAAAAAGATGATGTAATTTGTCAACACCTGAACTGTTTTGTAGTGAAGACTTCTGCAGACACAGTTTCTGTTATCAGTCATCATACATAGTTGTACACACCTATATTTGCCAGACAGAGATGGTCACATACCTGTGGGAATACAAGCTGTGATTCTGAAAACATTTATATGTGTGCCTAATTTAAAGAGTGCTGACAGTACCCTTGATGCATGGGACTGCTTAAGTGAACAGTATTAAAGCAGGTGCTTGAAGACCTTAGATTATACAAGGATCTAAAAAACTTATCTCTTCACACGTACTAAAGAATTACATGTTCTGAGCAGTTCTGCAGACACCTCCCAAAACTGCCCACCAGCATTGCCCTCAGGGCCAAAAGAAACCCCACAGGGACAGTCAACAACTTTTAGCTAGAAATCTTCAAAACTAAAGTGCTACTATCAGCCTGTCACCTCAGATAGATAATCACTAATTTTACAATAAATCATGTTACTTTTCTAGCTTTCTGTAAATAGACTGATACGGTCTTGGTTCTGGAGAGCTGAGCTGTGTGTCTGAAGACTAATCACTGCACACAAAATTATAGCATGCAATTAAATTTTAAATGCAGTAGTAAGATGATTAGGTTGTTTTTTGTTTCCTTTTTCTGTTTTGGAAAGCTGTTTAATTTTCATAGTGCTCTCCTCTGCTCATGTATTTCTTTGCAACAGTGGCTTTTGGGATGAGGCCTGAATCCTGCTGTAGTGGATCTTCTCTTACACACTTTGCATTAGCAATTTCCTGCTTCACTGCTCCTCCACTACGAGACAAGCTTTAAAATTTAGTGATCGTATACCAGAGTTGAATAATGGCACTTCCATTTCCTTTTACAAAAATTGGCATCTCTCTTGCCTCCACAGCTCCTTAGTCACCCAGAAGCACCTAAGCAAAAATCGTAATACAGAAGGAAAAAAGTGGCATCAGACTTTTAAGTGGTGTCTCTTAAGCATCTGTATTTTTAGGAATATAAGAACAAACAAGTTGATATATTTGTTTTCAAAGTGGATTTTTTCAGCCACAGTAGTTAAGCAAAAATCACTGGCTGTTTTAGCCCTCCTTTGTTGGGTAGATGTCATCTGCTTTTTGAATTTCTACGTTACTAGAGGAGGGATGTAGGATGGTGGTGGTGCCCTTTATCTCTCCTGTTCTTTTCTGGTAATTCACTGCAGTTGTGTCTTTTTGCCTTTTAATGAGATTTTAAGCATGGGGAAGCTTTTTATGGCTTCTGGAGACCACTGGCTCAACAGAGGTTTTATGAGCCAGGCAGTTGCTGCTGGAGGTTTGTCCTTCTGAGGACTTGGTGGTTCACGTGGTTTCTTTTAGTCATGTTTTGTGCCCCAGTGCTGCTATAATGTAAGGATGACTGGATGGATAAAAGTTCTGTTTAGCCTGAAAGTCTGCCTCTGACAGTAAATACTGAAGTGTGTAAGAACAAAGTTTCACAGCTTCACATAACCAGCAATTTAAACACCGACTGACTTGGAAGGGTGCAGCTGCATTAGTGTCACTATTTAATAGCACCTGTTGGCTCTATCTTCCATAAAGTTGTCTCTTTTTCAGTCCTTTCAGATGTGAAACCTGCATATCCTTTGGTCATGAGCTCCAGAATTCACTTACATCTTGACCTTCATTTGCCTTTGAAAATATTACCTTCTCAGCTCACCGGGTGAGTATTTCTTCTTATGTTGGGAGACAAGTGCAAAATCATTGCCTACATTGCCTTCTCCACAACATTTTGTTCCTTTGCCATTGGTTTTACTGGCAGAGGAGGTGGTTTGTAGAGGCTCTCCCTATGTGGAAGCAGCAACACAGTGGTGATCTTTCTCTGCAGCTTTCCTGCTTCTGCAAAGGCCATTTGCCAACAAGAGTGAGCAGACCTGTGCACAGTCAACGATGGGGATGTAGTAACAAGTTGTGGTTGTAACAATACTGCTTTCTAACTTTGTTCTTACATATTTTAAAAAATGCTTAAGATCTATTTCTCTACACAATTTCCACTGACTGTTAAGCTGAACTTTCCACAAGAGGTATTTCCTGAATGGAAATAACTACTTTATTTTTAAATAAGGGCCTACCTTTTAATTTACTGACATTGAATTTCACTCTACATTTTATTACTACTGTATTGTCAAGCCACTTTGTAAATGTGGTTTTCAACTTTTTCAACTCTTTAATGATATCTTAGTTTTTTTTCTATCCTGAATAATTCTGTATCATCATGATACGCAAATCTTGGCACATCACTACGATGATCCTTCTAGACAATTTGCAAATCTGTTGAGCACCAAAAATGCTTGCACAGATCCTTATGAGCCCCATGGCTAAATCCTTCCATTGTGAAAATTTTGAATTCATAGCAGGACCTTCACGTTCTTCCAGGAAAGCTTAGTGTTTTTAAAGCCCTTACAGAAAGAGTTTGACAAAACTTTTTAAGAAATCCACATACTCCTACTGCCTGCAGTATCCTTGTTTACATATTAATTGACTCTTCAGAGAAATGTAGTAGATTTATGAAGCATGACTTCCCACCACAGAAGTCATACTGGCCCTTCTCCAGCATATCATTTTTATCTCTGAATCTGTAGATTCTGTTCTTTAATATAGTTTCTACCAGCTTGTCCATGATAGAAAACAGATTCCCTAAGATCATTTTGACAACTATTTAAAAGAAATAGCATCATACTTAACATCCCTGGCACTGAGACCAGTGTATGTTTTCAGTTACAAAATGGAGTTGTCTCTTCAGCAGTTTCATAGATTTATTCCTTGAGGAGTCCCAAGTGAATGTTATTTAGTCCTGCAACCTGATTTGTTACAATTTATTTTATAACTTGTTTTGAAATATTTTCTTTTAACATTTCAGTTTTAGACAGACCAACTTATTCTCCCCCCCCCCCCCCTCCATAAAACACTCTGGTGCCTGAGCCTCCCTCAGATATTCCACCATGAGCAGTAGTGGAAAAATTCAGTAAACATTTTCAACCTTATCTTCCATGAGCACTCCTTTTACATCTTGATCATATATCTGCATGACTAACTAGCTGGCAGGCTTCCTACTTCTGAGGTGTTTAAAAAGTTTTTATGAAACATTTTTATGCTTTCAGCGAATTTCTCCTAAAAATATTTTGGGCTTCCTTGTGGTTTTCTTTAAACTTGCCAGTTTTTATGATCTTCTCTTTTGCTTATTCAGTTGAAACTTTGTTGTTGTTGTTGTTTTTTTTTACTTTTAAAATCTTCTTCAGTCTTTTGTTTACTATAACTGACTTGTGATTTTGTTCAAGTATTTGATAGCTGTTACCAGCTCACTAAGAGCCTCTAATATGACATCTTAAAACAATTTCCACACCACACAAATTTTTTTACCCTTTTGTCTGTTACATTTACATTCCTCTTCCCTAGCTTTCTTTTTTTTACGTAGTTCCCTTTTTGAAGTCAAATACTGTTCATGGTAATACTTTAAACTCTTTTGCTCCTGTGGGCATAGTCACTGTACATGTAATACAAGAATATACCATGTTCCTTTTGCAAGCCACTTTGAAGCAGGCCACTGCTTGGAGGTAGGTCAATAATGGCTTTTTGTTGTGTGGACTTTTGAAACTGTTATGCTATTCAATCATAAGTGGTCAATGTCTGTGCTGTTTTCTGAGACAGTCCTGAGTGTAAGACACAGCAGGTGCCTCTGATACCCTTCTGCACAACAGCAGTCCCCTGGAACCTTTGAGCACCTCTAGGAAGGTTCTTCAAACTCTTAACAGTTCACTGACCTGGCTTTATCACACACATGAAATGATCCCACACTGCCACTAGGGTCCTACTTGATTTATCCACCAATATCTTACAGCAGAAGGAAGGAATATCTGAAATGAATGGCAATTCATGAGCAGAATTTTTTCCCCGGGTTTTGTTCAGTGATGAAATAATTGTGATCATAAGCCACACATTTATTCTTTACAACTCTTTACTAAGAGGGAATCCTTGTTTTATATTACCATAGCTATGGCTGTGAGCAAACAGATTATCCCATTTCGTCCTTGATAGCACTGTGTTTTCAGGACTTGTGTTCATCAAGAATGTCCCAAAGCTTTGGATGCTCTTGCTCCCAGACCACCTCAGGGTACTTTGAAACCAGGCACTTTAGAGACATGGTTTAGCAGTGGACTTGGTAGAGTTAGGTTAATGGTTGGATCTGATGATCTTAAAGGTCTTTTCCAACCTAAATGATTCTATGATTCACTTAGCAGTTTGCTCTCAGCTGTCAGTCTGGAGCTGGGCCTCATGTCATGGACAGGGGGATCTACCGCCCTTGAAAGGGAGGGGAAACTAAAGGTACTCTGGGTGTTTGAATCACTTTGGTGTGTCATCATGAAGGTGAGGTGGTTCTGCCTCCATGGGTTAGCATGCATATAGTCTTTTCTTAATGAGACTTCATGAGTCCTGTGACGGACAGAGGGGAGAGAGCATCCCTTCAAATAGCATGGCAGTCAGATACCCCATGCAGTGAGAGGCTCAGGTGCCTTGACAGTACTGTGCACTTGGTGAAGAGGAATGCCATTTGTTTGGATAGAAGGAGAGAGAGGTATAACAATACAGAAGGTTGGAAAGAGTATGTGCTTTTTCACAAGAGTTGATTTCCTTCAGTTTTATTTTAGAAGTTCTCTGTAACTGATTAGATGAATTAATGAGTTGGTTCCTGTTCATTTTTTCTTTCCTTCTTGTATAGATTTCAGCTATTCCAAAGGGTTCAAAAAATGACCTTATTTTTGCCTTTGCTATCTTCTCAACCATGCTTTTAAGTGTATCTTTTCTCTGGCTCTGATTGTGGCACTGGGGGTATTTCAGAGTGTACTTTAGTCCCCATTCTAAAAGATTATGTTTTCTCCTTTGGGGAGATGGTACTGTCAAAGCTACCATATCTTCTTTGTTGTGTAAGAAACTGTCTAGAAGCTTTCAGGGGACTAACACCATTACCTGTGTCGTACAAACTGCTGGTCAGTTTTCCATAGCATCAGAAACTGGATTATGTGTGTGCCTGGCAATTGAATCTTGTTCACAATATAAACTAGATTCCTTGTCGTCTAACTGATATCCTTGATGCAAAAGAATATGGACTTCCTATGATTCAGGGAACTCCTTTTCAGATGGATGCTGTCCTGCTGAAGGACTCTTCAGTAGCACAGGTGCTGTTAGCCCACAGCTGAGACTGCTCTGTGATGCCTCTGTGAGTGCTCTTCTGTCTCCCCAAGTTCTTTACATTTGTCACATTTACCGGGGCCAGGAGCTCAGCTGCTGTGTGCACACCCCAACTTCTCAGCATGCATATAATTGTACAGAAGATAATTGTGCTTTAAGTGAATCAAGTAGTTTCCACTCTATTTCTGGTCTCATTAGGTAGTTTGCTCCAAGCTTCTACAAAGGTGATAGTTAAATAATGTTAATTAATTTATTGTTGCATTGTACAGCACTCAAATGGAAAAAAACCCAACCCAAACCAAACAACCCAAACCATCTACCTATTTATCAATCTCTCATAGCAGCTTTATACAGGATCCAGTTAAACATTGTTAAATCTGTGGATTTAATTCAAACTAGGAGTTTAAACTACCATGCTTAAGGATTTACTAAATTTTAGTCAGCAAGGGCTTAAACTGAATAAGTTCTAAAACTGTAAGTCTGTTTTACCTAACATTGCTCTACATAACTCTGTCATGCTTGCAATATTTTAAATTTAGCTGAATATAAAACTACTTATACCATGCAATCCACACCCCACCTTAAATTTAAATTTAATACCTCATTAAGATTAGCTGATCTCTAGAATCCAAATTTACTCAATGTATTTTACTGCAGTGTTTTAAACAAGTAAGTCAGAAAAGCAGATTTTATTCTAAACAATCTGTTGTTATTGCAGAATATGTACTATATACTACATATAAGAATCTGGAAATATCCAAACTTGAAAAAAATAGTGCATCCAAGTTCTGATATGTACACAGATTCCTATTTAGTTAGCATGTGCTTGGCTAAGTAGAGTTTTGTCATTCATCTTTTGAGACTGTCTTCCAGGTCTATAAAGACAAAATGAGATCTGCAAGCCTCAATTTACCTGGGGAGCTGGAGTGATCATGGCCACCTTCCTAGATTTAAACACCATTGCTGTTTAAATCAAGCCTCTGTCAGCATCTGATGGTCTCCTTAAATCTATGTGTGAAGATAAAACCATGGATGAATCTTCTGAAAATGTGCTTCTTACAATTTTGTTTTATGATCCTATTACCTTATGAGTGGTACACTATGTAAGCTCAGCACATTTGAAAGTGGCACAGTATATATTATCGACAGATGACATGATCTGTAAGGAGTATAGGCTGAAAAGTAAAAGACGGATCTGTCAGCAGAGTAAACGGTTGATTCTCCAAAACTGGAATCCCAATTTAAGGCCTGCTGTGTAATGCTTGACTGGTACCGCATGATCACTTGAGACATAATTATCCAGGACTGATTTTGATCTTATTAGTGAATTCCGCTGTACCAACCTGGAGATTATTTTCATACACATGTCAGTTGTGTGTTTCATGGATCTTCAGACTTGTGGAAGTCAAGGCCCTTAATTCCCCTCAGTTTAATTGTTTATGTCCTCCACATGTCTTTGCCATCATTGCAAGCCTTGTATAGTCAAGACTGTTTCACAGCAGGATGTGGGGTGAGACACCCTGGGGAACTGGACTGTCTCATCCATGAATCACAGTTCATAGTACCAGTCTGAATGTGAGCCGGTCTGCAGCTATTGCCAGGGTCACTGCTATTGTCACTAACAACGCTTTACCTTGTACGCTTCTCCTTCTCAAAGGTATTTCCTGTTCAAAAACGTTGTGTCCTCTGGGATATGTGTAAATGAAATGGATCAATTTTATTTCTGGATGATGTATATCTCTTAACTTGAAGCTTTATGAAGTCCACTTATCTGTTGGTGAAAAGCACTTACCACCAAGGTACTATGTGTATGTGTGTAAGGTGTTGTCCTTGTAGTAATATGGAACACAGGAACCATGACCCCATTGCTATGAGTGTGATGTGATAACATAGACTCAGATTGCCACAAGGGAAATCCTGGAGTCTTAGGAAAATGATTCTCATAGTCAGAGTGGTCAAGCACTGGAATAGGTGCCTGCAATGTGGTGATGCCTGCCTACGGTGATGCAGTTAGTTACACTGTGCATTAAAAGCAGTGGTTTAAATCAAGACGTATGCTCTCTGTGCTAAATTACATGGTGTAGATACAGCACAAGGCTAACGTACTTTGACATGGCCTGTTGCAAAGCCTCCCTGTGAGTGTTTCAATGTACTGCTTTGGGGCACATCCTTTGAGTAACACCCAAATAATAGCATCACATGCAACTCTGTACCAGCAGAAGATGGCATTTTATTGTGGCAGGGACAGAAGGTTGTTCAGTGTATAAGATGAAAACTCTCTTCTTGCTCTCATTTTGTTATCTTAACTTTATGGACTGCTAATTGGCTGCATATGCTTGGCAAATGTGAAGTTTAATGTTGGATGTATTTTGCAGTATTATGCTAAGCCACAAGGTGGCACTGGAAGATTGTAATAATCCAGTGTAATTAACAACGACCCACCGACGCACTTAACACACCACACCTTAGACAATGATACAATTAATGTTTACATACACTTGTGTAACCATGGTAAGAGACTCGTTCGTATCATGTTAACATTT
>JANHGN010022710.1:0-33363 GCA_024605025.1 Megaceryle maxima | reverse complement strand
TAAAACTATACATATAGTTATTTTTAAAAAACTGAAGATAAGGGATTATTAGAAGGGACTGTTACATCTCACTTTAAAGTTTCAAGTTCCAGAAAAATACATGAAAGAAAAAAAGTTGACTTGAACAATGTTCTACCACTAAAGCAGACATCCTTTCATTAGCAGCATTAGATACAATTTCAGTTATTGAGGAAAATAGATTAAATTTTGAACCTCATTTGAATGCCAAAATGCCACCTGACTAATGCTCCCGCAGCTGTGAATGGAATGGATTCCAGTTACAGCACATACATACGCCCATACAGTAAAGTTCTTAACAGAAGTTGCTGAAGGAACGTGAGAAAAGGAGGCCTGGGGGAGACCTTATTGCTCTCTACAACTACCTGAAAGAAGGGTTGAAGCCAGTTGGGGGGTCAGTCTGTTCTCTCATGTGGCAAGCAATAGGACAAGAATGAACAGCCACAAGTTGTGGCAGAGGAAGTTTAGATCAGATATTAGGAAAAATTTCTTCCCTGAACAGATTATAAAGTGCTGGAACACGCTGCCCAGGGAAGTGGTGGGGTCAATATCCCTGGAGGTATTTAAAAGATATGTAGATGTGGCACTCAGGGACATGTTTTAGTGGTGACCTGGCAGCACGTGGCAGTTAACAGTTGGACGTGATGATCTTTAAGGTTTCTTCCAGCGAGAATGATTCTAGGATTTAGAAATGCTCCTGGAATGCAATTTCTTCCTAGCCCTTCTTTTGGCTCTGTGCATCTTTTATAAGCCATTGAGGTCAGCACAGTAAAAATACTACTAACAATTTTATTTTGAGGTCCTTAAAAGGAAGGGGTATACAGAACTTGTCATCACTGTAGTATAATCTTTTAACTACTACAGATACTTTAATTTACCTACTTTTAAAATTAAATATCCAATCACTTCACAGACCTAGAAGTAAATATTATCATATAGTGAACATTGTATTGCAAAGTATAAACAAATTGGATAACACGTTCACTGAGATTCTATTCAATTGCAAATTTTTAATTAATCTGGGAAAAAAAAAAAATCACCCCATTTGCCAAATATTAAATCAGAAAGACAATTTCTCTTGAATACAGTTATTTATAATGTGACAGGAAGTGCTTTTAAAAAACATTTTTACCTACTTAGATTTATTTAGATAAATGTACTTCCATGTAAAAATATTAACAGACTTTTTTAACTTGCATATTGATATACTTATCTTCTGCAGTGAAAGTAGCAGAACAAGAAAGTTTGGTAGTAAAATAAGCTGTTTCTATTCCTTAGCTCTAATTCATTCTCTGTGTTTCCAATAATTCCAGTTAAAAATAAATGGCTTAATTGTCTTTCTTTTATGGGTTAATAGACTTTAAAGTAATGCAAATATAAATTAAGGGAACTAATGTTGGAACTTTATTTTTGATAGTCTAAGAAAAAAATTAAGTACATAAATATACATAATGCATACTCATATCTGAGATATCTATAGCTGAAGATTTCAGAAGAAAGGCATATTTATTTTTCCAGAGATTTATTTGTAAAATAATGAATTTAGTGAAATATGTAAGTGGAAGAATAGCTGGATTTTTCCAGTTACCCTCATTCGCTCTCTACAGTCCATATTTTAAGTGTTGAATGCTCCTTGGAGAAGAGCAGAAGCTTGCCTTTTAGGGATAGCCAATATTACATGAGCTTTGCTCATGATGAACATTCTTGGCATGTCCTTTCTCCTGAAGCTATCATGTTGTCTGGCTTTGTTGAATTTCTCCTGCTTTATTCACTTGCAGTAACCACAAAAGAGTTCACACCTTTAGAAAGTCCAACAAAACTTTTCTATTACTTATTCAAGGGGATTTTCTTCTCCTAAAGTCTATTTGGTCTAACATCTAAAAAAAAAAAAAAAAGTTTATATATGACAAAAGTACCGTAGTGTTGCAAATCATATTAATTAACTTTTTAAGCAAATTATAATCTTTGCCAGAATGTAATATTAACTACAAATAAGCATATGTAATGTTCCCTTGGCACTTCAGCTGCAAGTCTGCTTTCCTGGATGAAAATGAAATACATTATTGTGGAATACGTCAACAGGAGGATTGAAGTCTCCCATCCCTTTTTTATAAGGCAATAAAAATTATGCCTTCAGCAACATAAGCAAAGAGCACCCTGAATACTTCAGAAGGAAAAATCCAGTTCTCAGCAATAGGATGATGGCATGTAACAGAATGACTCTTATGACAAGGACTGAAGTATTACTAAGACTTTTCAGAAGACTCCTAGTCAAGATAAAAGTTCAGAAGGAAGACAGAAGTACCCAACTAAGAGTCCCAGAGAAACTAGAAATATCCAATAAATAATGTGACTAGATAGCTACAGAATGAGGGAGCTTAACACTGATCTACTACATATAAGTATTTTCTCCCAAGCGTAATGAGGTACAGTATCCACATTTCCAGATAGCATTTTGACTTGCATACAAAGTCAGTTATACTCAGTGTTGTATGAACTAAGCCATGATGTAAAGATAAGGATCAGACAAGCTTTTCTGAATTAGCCATAAGGAAAGGAGATACTGGTAAGAGGTGAGAAAATGTCTATACCAACACTGTCAGATCTGTATAGAAAAATCCATTATGATACACTGTGAAACACATTGTATCTCTCTGATTATTACTGGAATTGACAAACTCAAAAAAATAAATCCAACACAAAACCATTCATGATCAAATTTCCATCCAGTTATATTTGACAGCAAAAACTGACAATACTTCCCATCTATTAGGTTATAATTTACCTAAGTCTAGATCTTTTCAGCTCCTGAATATCAAGCCTTGTGCAATACCACAATCTAAACAACACTTGGGAAATCTTGAAGCATGTAGCTGAGTCCAGCTGGTAGAGATTTACATCTGCTTGGCAAAACTAGTGTGAGATATACTTCAAAAGCTAGATACCAGTCTCAATGTGCTACCAGAAAAAAATAAAAATCCTTCTACATGTTCATGAAAAAACAGATTTTTTGTTGTTGTTGTTGTTTGTGTTAGCTGATGAAAGATGCATCGTTTTCTGAGTTTTGAGAGGAGGCCAGAAGGAGAGGGGTTAGAGTTCTGGAACACTTACATAAAGCTGCATCACCCACCCCGCCCCTCTCAGTCAGAGGCAGCCTCTCCAACCAGGAGATCAGATGTGTCTAATGATCAGAACAGATGGATGTGAAAATTGAAATAAAGTCCTGAAGCATATTATCTTGGAGTTCTTACTAGCAGATGGTGCTGAGGACTTTTGGAGGAATGCTCCACAGACCTCATGTATAATACTCATTTGGAGTTAATTTTGCTACCAGTCAGTGCTGTAGGTAATCACCTTCTCAGGCAGGTATTAGGAAAAAGGCTATGAGAGAAGTCAACATGACTATCAATCTCCAGTGCAATCTTGCTTCTCTTGAAGAGCTGCATAGCAAGATTTCTCAACCTTATCTGTGAGACACGCTTCAGCCAAAGGCAAGAACTCAGCAATTCCTTTAAGAAAGATTTGTTGCTTTATAAGAATGGACACATCTTTATTGAGACAAAGAACTGAAGTGTCTGAAAATAATAGAAATGGGTTTATTAAGAAATACATTCATGAGTTGCATGAATTAAGGAGAAGTTGTATGAGACACATACACCTGGCAAATACTTTTGGTCCAGCATAAAGGGCAAACATTCACCATGTCCCCTTACACGTAAAAAAAAAAATATTTCAGCCAGTCCAAGACAAACTGGAAACCATTTAATCATCAGCTGTGCTTGAAGGCATATCCGTCCATATGGTAACTTTTCAATTATCTACTGAAGATTCTAAAGATCAGTGACAACATGCTATCTATCCCAAAGAAACCACTCAAGCACTTCTCAGAGATGTAACAAGATGTCCTTTTCTGATTTTTCTTCTTAGAATGGTAGTCTAACAACTAAACAAACAAACCAAACACCCCCCAAAACAAACAAACAAACAAAAAACCAAACAAACAAAAACAAACAAAAACAAAAAACACAAAAAAACCCAACCCACACACAAAACCACAACAAACAAACCAACCACTCCAAAACAAAAACCCCTTTCATACTTAGGCTGGTAAAGCTACACAGAAATAGAAGCATTTATGGTGATGTTACAGAATGTTTTAACAAATGATCCAAGACTCCTTTCTTCACAAAATATTAAATTGCTTTTAATTAAATAAATAAAAGTAGTCCTTAGAGATACAAGTTTAGTATTCAAAATTCAAATTTACTGGTATGTATGTATGGGTCTATCTACAAACAAATCTGTGCTGTGCCTGAACACTTAAAAATGAGAGCATCTCAACAGTCTCTGGCCTGAACAAGGGAATATTGAGACTTACAGACTCCTGTGTAAAAATACTAGCATTCTCCTATTTCTATTAGTATAAAATAAACACTGGCTGTGGATAACAGCAAGTAGCATGCAATGTATTACTGATTTTTTGAAAATTAAAGACATCCAAAAAATCATTCAGGTTATATTAAACAAAAAAGGTCGCACTTTTGAGCTAGCTGTTCTGCAGTTCTATAAGTGGGATGTAAATAGTAACATCTTCCAGAAAAGCATGAAGTGCTAATACACTGAATAACTGGAAGAAAAGAGGATTATAGTAGATGACAGCAGGCAGAACATACTCTCTTAAAATATCCAGAAGCTATTTTACATTCAGAATTCCAAAATAAGACATCTGTTTCATATTTGATTTGTTCTGGCACAGATCTGGGTAAACTAGAGTTCAGGGCTACTCAACATGAGGTTATTAAAAGAAAATTATCCCCACAGTCTAATCTCTGGCAAGCACTCAAAAGCAGTTAAACCAACAGTCATGAGATAGTTTTAGTTTATTGTAAATATCTGACATTTTCATTGGTATACACTGGCAAGAAATACACACTGATGTTTCTAATGCCTATAAAAATAATGTACACAAATAGAAAAATCACAAGTAATTTAGAAATAGTGTTCTTCCCTTTTCTTATCAGTTGTAAGCTCCTATGAGATTGCCAGCAAGTGCTAGTAAAAAAGAAAACCGTATTTTGGGGAGAAAAATGGAAGGTTTTATATGTAAGAACTTTGTCCTCCTAAGTCAGACAAAAGGTCTACCTAGTGCCGTTACTGGAAAGGAAAGGCTGCTGAGGAATACATAGGTCCACACATACATATATAATACATAGGGAATACATAGGTCCAGACAGTTTCTCCCAGCACACTCGCACAGCACCTACATATGTTAGGCTCAGGATGCTAGAAGGCACTTGCTTTCCTTCTCCTTTTCTTACTAAGCTGTCATTTTGTGTATGACAATTCCTTTTTGAACCTACTTCCACCTACCTGAGTGTACAATCTCCAGTAAAACCCTGATGTTCAGTGCCCACTGTATAAAGCAGCCCTTTGCTTTATCTGTCTTAAATTGCCCTCCTGCTACCTTGAGTGCCATCTAGTTTTAGTACTGTGAGATTTGGCAAGTAACAATTCCATATTCTTCTATTCACTGCCTCTGTGATCACAGAAACTTCAATCATATTTTTGCACCTTTTTTCCAAAATGAAGCTATAGTTTTGGTTACACTACCTTTTTTTTTATATATATATATATACAGATGCTGTAGATACACACATGGTCTATCTGAAAGTATGCACCATTTCATTTTAAACTCTACTTTGTATTTAGAGTCTACTTCTGAGTATAGTCTTTTAATCTACTTCTAAAATATGGTTTATATTTTCAACTTTTGACTTGACAGTTGAAAAATCCCCAAATTCTCTAAATAATTAGCACATTGTTCTTGAGTCTGTTAATAATAAGCAAAGTTAATTTCCACCTACTTTTAAGCATAAACACATACAGTAACTCATATCTGAAAATATTCTATCACTCATTTGTGTATAATATAATTATTTCCTTAACCTTAAAGGAGTTTGGAATAACTTTTAATATGTTTTGCTGCAAGCCAAGCTCTGGAACAATGACTAACCAGGAATTCAACACAACAGATTTAAATAAATGCAAATAAATCACATATTGCACGCTGTCTATTAACAGAATTGGAACAACGTGTGTCAGGACACCCTAAGATGTAACTGACAGAAACTATACCTTCATAGGTAGTCTAGTCCACATCTCTGTTACCATCAACTACTGCATGGGATGCATTAGGAGGAAGAAATAAAGAACTTACTTTGAAACCTGTAAAAGGTGAACAATTATAACATCTATTTTCATCTGAATTTTGTGATCAAGAGAGAGCAAGTCCAAATTTAACAAATTTCATTTCCCATTTTGTTGATATTCCTGCAGTGGTAGGAAACACTAGATGTTATCTTTTTTTTAATTTATGGATTTGTTTGTCATAATTTAAAAATTATAGAAAAAACACAGATGTAAAACTTGAAGGAACCTTCGATGATCAAATTTCCAATTGTGATTGTCTTTATAGACATTCAGAAATTCTTAGCATGGATCTGAAAGACCTATCAATAGTAAAATCCAATGGCACTATGACACAGATATCAAAGTAGTGCAATTTTGCTTAATTAGGGATCATCTTCATATCATCTGACCCCAAAAAATCAATAAATGTTGTAAACATTCAACAGAAAGATCTTCCACTGCAGTAGCAAGATACATATTCTGTAATTTCTACATTCTGAACATTTTTATAAAAAGCAAAATTAACAAGGGGTTTAGAAAACTTTCCTGTTCCAGAGCAAAGGTCTATGCATTCTGTCAGTGCTACAACTGACAAGCGAGAGACAACCTTTGCTCCAAGAAGCGCCGCAGCTGTTTAGAATCAATGCAAACAGGCTTGGAAACTAAGCCAGGGCATATGACTGTCTGTGAGCACTATAAAAAGCAGTGCTGTAGGCACCGCAGAAGAAAGGGGAGCACTTGGTGTGAGGTTCTCCAGAGAAATGGACAGGAAAAGCAGTCGTTAGAGAGCATCAGCCAAAGGTTTGGAAAAGGTCAACAAAAGTCATTTGTGGACAAGATAATGGTTTCTAAGAGAGTAAAATTAATAGAAAGCCCTAGGGAATAGAAAGCTTTGAAAAATGCAGGGATAGAGTGGGGAGGTCAGATTTTGGTCTGCTGAAAAGATAAAATTGACTTGCTTGCTTCTGCATACCTAAAACCAAGTCTTAGATCATCAGAAAAGTAATCCTTGCTAGAAATTGGAAATCTTTTAAAAAGACTTCTTACAAAACATTACTCAGAAAAGTTGAATAATCGCAATGGAGACAAGTAAAAGCTACTATAAAATTGTCACTGGCTCTGAAAATTAGACATAAATCATATTACCCCAATAACCAAGCACAGATTCAACAGTGATTGAGATACTGTGGTTTTTCACAACTAATTTTTTTTTTTCATACTGAAGTACAGTTGAAAAAAAAAAGCACATCTAAAATATTTCTGTAAATAATATGAAGCAAGTGTGTGCATGTCTCAAGAAAAAAGATGAAAACAAAAAAAAAAAATCCAAACAAACAAACAAAAAATTAAAACACTTGTGATCTTATCTTGGCCATCTGCACACTTTTACCAGGGCTACTTCTTGGAGGAAGCTCTGGACAGATGTACTTCTGCTTTTACAGAACTCAGAATTTTAGTCATGATATTGTAATGTGCAATATGCAAATTTGTATAAACTCATATAGCATCACCACTTGAAAATAATCCTCATTTTGAACATTTTTCATTTTCACTCTGAACCTACACTTCATCCACAAAAAAAACTTAATTTCTTTCAAAGTAAAATTTTTGCTAATCCTTAAATAAAAAAGCATTGAACTGCATTTATTCTAAAATGAAAAATACACCAAGTTATAACAATTAGGTCAGTAGATTTCCCCCCCAAGGAATAGTTACTTATCAGTAAAGTGTTTTTTAATTTTTTTTTTATGATCCAAAAGTAACATCTTGTAACAAAAGCATTTTATCTTAACACTCAACAAGGATACCAACAAATTATCAGTCAATGGGTATGTAACAGATTACTTCAGCTACATACTTCTCTATCAAGTAATGAACAGGGTAAAAGAAAACAAACAAATGTTGTGGATAAAATGTAGGATGGTGTGAAATATATTTGTCAATACAGTCTCTTGAGATCTCCATTTCTCCATAATTCTTACATCCAAAAGCATATGATATATTTAAGATGCATAATTAATTAGATGTACTTTAATGGCATTTCAACAACAAAATCATAACCTTTTATTTTCACCCATTTTGTAATTTAGAAAACCAGCTGTGTTTTCTTTTATCACTGTAGCATAACTATATCTAACACATTTTTTGCTTTTAATTTTGTTTAATCAGAATAGTGTACAAAAGGAGGAAGGGAGCACTTAAAAATGAATTGCTTTGGTGGTTGGAAATGAGACCTAGTGTGACAGCAACGACTCTTGCCCACATTACCAGGTCAATGAAGTGATTAGAACATGTTAAGCAGAGTTTAAAACCAGGACTGTTTTAAGTGGTTTAACTGCAGAACAGGACATTGATGGTACACAGGGAAAAAAAAAAATTAACAATGTATATTTACACTGGGTATCAAGTCCAGACTTGGTCTGGACTCTTCTTTCTTGCTGATACATTCAAGACTACCAGGAAAGACATTAAATAATGCATTGTTATACAAGAGCCCGATACAAGAAAGAAAAAAAAGATGAGAAGCGCCAAGAAAATGGAGCCTGCTTTGACTACAGTATAGCCATCTAAATCTCTCTTTTCTCATGATTCAGAAAAGATGGAAGAAAGAGTCCCCAGGAAAAGGCTGCTTTTCTAGGGAGTACATGAAGATATCCTGAATTGTGATCACTCCTGCAAAATTATCAAAATCAATTCTCCCTCTTGGCTTTCTGGAGTACAATGCAAATCCACCATAGAGCAGACTGGGACATCTCTATACATTTTTTTTTTTTTCCTGCTTACTAACCTAAGGCTTTGAAATTGTCATCTTAGATCTTAAGTGATTTAGCAGTATTTAATGGTGTAAAACAAGTGGGAAATTATGCCAAAAAACCTTTCTGGTTCATGAAAGAGATCCATTCCTTAGCAGTAGGACAATGCTTGTGTTAGCAATAGAAGGCCACAAGAAAGTAATCTGAGTTTCCGGAGCTGCGAAGTAACATTTTTTCATGAATCAGCTATGACATTTTAACCATTTAAGCCACTGAAAGTGTTCCACTGATAAGGAAAGACTTGAGAATACAAAGCATTTAAAGTCCATCACTGAAACGCAAACCTATTAAACCAGTCTCTAATTAATGTACCTATCTCAAAAGCAAACCATTCATTCTTCTCAAAGTACCAAATGAGTAGTACCATTTAATAACTTCTGGGAATAATGAGTACAAACATTTCCTTCCTATAGATTTCCTCCCCACAAAACACCTCTTCCCCTCTCCCCGCCAAGGAAAAAATGAAAACAAAACAACAACAAAACAAATGAACAACAACAACAACAACAACACCACATAAAAAACCCCCACTAATTCTCTCCCTTTCCCTATACTTTCTTAATGTATTTCACTACATTTTGTACAAGAAATCAATAAAGAAACAAAAATGGGAAAGCCTGTATTTGAGCAAGTTCTGAAAGACCTTTAGCTACTAAAGTAGCTAAATTTCCAGTTCTAGATACTCATAGGTAAGAGATGAGCAGTTTGAGATTAACACTGAAATGAAATTAAAAACCTTAGTCAGAAAAGTACAGTGGAATATTAACTGCTGTTATCGTATTAGCCTATGGAAGTTCAAACTTGTTGCAATCAATGCAAATGAGTTAGGGGGCTCAGGACCAGACCCTGTTCGCTTTGCTTGGCTGAAATGCTACCAGAACACATTGTCCCAACAGTCAACAGATCCCTCTGGCTCATATACCTTAATTATATATTGCTAAAGAGGAATGAAATATTAGACATCAACTAGTTCAGAACATTCCACAGACAAAGACAGTGCTTATGGCTCTGTATATGGTAGTTTTTGAATTCAGACAATTGAATATTTTTAGAAAGCAAGTAGTTCTGAACATTTCTACCTTGTATTTTTACACTTCAAAGGAGTAACAGTTTGTTATTTCCAGTAACACTCACACAATGTAAATCCTTACTCAAAGAAGGCTTATGAACAAGATGACAGAAGATGCTAGGCTACTTATCCATAAGTCATTAACCTATACAGTAAATTAAATGAAGAATTATGTAAGACAGTAAAAGTATTTCACAAGGGGAGAAAACATAATTAGCCATAAGAATTCTGACTATGGAATCACACAAACAAGAACAATTTGCTACAGGAAGCTATCATAGCACACAGTAATTTTCTGAGGATATCATTAGCTCTTACCACCTTCTGTTGTAATCCTTGCAGGTCACAGTAGACAGACCACAGCTTTAATTTAGGAAACTTTTGACAGACAAATTAACCCAGAGCTAACTACTACCTTGACAATACTTACTTGTCTTATGAATTTCATATTACTAGTAATTCAATGTGTTCCTTTATCATACTGAAAATATCTTACTGTGCTTCTTCTGTCTCATTTGCACCATATCCTAATCATACCACTGAAGAAAACTGAATTAATGAATGTATGAAACAAGTAAGAATGAAAGTAAGAATAGCTAAATGTTGTTTATTAAAAAAAAAAAGCTCTTAATTAGCTTGATTCCAAACTTACTCAATCAGTGGCAAAACTCAGGTGATACTCTAAACTGCTCCCCCCAATCTCTGGTTCCTTTTCAATCCAAAGCCTTTCTCTAAAAATTGTAATAAAATTTTCTAAATAGCTGTATTCGAAATTGCAATGCTGTAGTGTCTTGAAATGCATGTATTTTGTTGACAACTTTCCCAACAGTGTTTCCTTCATAATGACCGACCATTTTAAGCTCAGTACTTACCACCAAATTAGTTCTGGACAGACCTCTTTCCGTTTCCTTTCTCTTCTCATTCACATGCATATTTTCTTTCTGGCAACATCAAACAAAAGTAAAAATATTACTTCTAAGAATCTTTTCAAGTCATTTGTAAAACTGTACAAAGCTTCTTCTGATACATAGAATAAGCCTGATAGATACATTTTAGATAAACAGAAAGAAAAGTTAATCACGTTTCCCAAATGCAAATAGGGGCTAACTTTTGTTTTACATCTCAAAATAGAGACGGGATAAAGTAGAACTATTTACAAATAATATTCATCTAAGCACAAACAAGAAGTGTTCCATTTTGACACACAATACAATTTAGCATTTTAAAAAGCTTTAGACATTAAGGGAATAGATAACAAAAGCAATTTTGCTCGGCTGAATTCAGGGGAAGGTTTGCCACTGATTTTAAAAAAACTTAAACTATAGATGATGATTAAAGTTCAAACTTCAATATTTTATATTTTTAGCCTGTTTGAAGTACTTCGACCTATCAGGTCTTGATTTTTCATCTGCCAAAGCATCTCTACTCTGCATGGATTCACCATTTCATCTAACGCCAGCTCCAAAGCAGCAGCATTAGAACTAAGCTAAATACATGGATCTACTGTGATTAAAAAATATTCCTGAGCTCCGAGATCCTCCCAGGAGTTTGCTATCACGGGTAATCACCTCTAGAACGGCTCTTTAGACAGAAGGGATAGACAAACAAACAAAAAAACCCAACCCTCAAACTAACCACTAATCTCTTATTTGCAACCATTCTTCCTTCAACCTGTTGCGGTTCTGGGTGAAGGAAAAGAAGGGAGGTTCCTGCCAGGAAACCAGCGCCTGTCCGCGCTGCCGCCCTCCCGCTCGCTCCCTTCAGGACTGGGAGGGAGCTTACTCTGCAGCCGCCCGCACAGCGCGGTCCGGTCCTTTCCGCCCTCCCGGCGACGGGCTGCCCCGCACTGCAGAGAGATGCTTCATTTCGGAGGGGAACCGAAGCGGGCGCGGTACCTGCGGTACTTCCACGCACCCATCGCCTCGAGGAGAACTGCACCCTAGCAGCGGAAAGGTACGGACGTGGCCGCAGGCGCTTGAAGTGGGGGAAGGTGGGTGAGTCGCAGCGTTGCGGCCCCGGCCCCCTTTCCGCGACCAACACCCACAAGCGGACGGGGCACCACTAACGTACACAACCAACTCTCCTCCGCCCGTACCCGGCCAGCGCAGCCTTTTAAGAAGCCGGTCCCGCCGCCTCGGCGAGCTGCCCTTTGCAGGTGCCTCGGCCGAGCGCAGAGCTCCCTCAGAGAAAGGGGCGCGCGCTCGGGCCTCGCGCTCTTGACGGAGCTTCCCGCTGGTTGTGGCGGGCGGGGCTCGGCAGAGCCGCTCTGCGGGCAGAGCCGAACTCTTCTCCACCTTCCCCCGGCCCGCAGCTGTTAACGGGCTCGCTGCTCCCATAGGGCAGCGCCGGTCCTGCGGTGGTGGCGGTGGCCTACGAGGAGTAAAACGCGGTAGGAGCGCCCGGTCCGGCTGCTTGTCCGGGCAGCAGCCTCCGAGCCTGTCAGCTTTTTTAACAGAGAGCTTCCTCTCCTTCCCTGGCAGCTGGGCAAGACAGAAACCTGCCCATCACCTTTTCCACCGCAGCACCTGCTGGCGCCCCCGTCAGCAAGTCCTGCCTAGTAAAAACTAGTTTTACCCCCTTTCTCAAATATTTTTTTTCTAAACCTTTAGAAATTATTCTCCTACTATATTTGCTACTGCAGCAGGAATAAAATTCTTAATAACTAAGGTTCAAAGATGTTCTCTTTTGCTGTACTGTCTCTTAAGTGTTTGGTTGGTTTTATACATACCTTGGTTCATAACAGTGTCACCCACATCTGTCCCTTGTGCAGAGCTGAACTTAGATTTCTTTGGTCGTGGTTTTCTTAGGGGACTGGAAATATCTCAGAATTAACTGTGGGGAAATGTAGCACCTTTGATAAGAAAATAAAGGTGGGGTTTGCTTTTCTTTCAATCTTAGTCTTCGCTTACTCTTTGCCAGTCATAAAATTACCCAGTTATGCTTCTGCACTTTAATTCTTAACAAAAATCCTAATTAAGTAATAAAGTGTTTCCCTAAAAGAGACCTATATTTTAGATATTTCCTTTTTTTATGCATGATATAAAAACCTTCCTATCATATCCTTCATAAAGACCCCCTGTAACAATAGACAGGAGAAAAAAGCTCCACCTGCCCAAGTCACTTAAAAAGTGGAGAATTACCTTCCAGCATGTTCTGCTGTTTGCCAAGATAGCCAGGTAAAAAATACCAGCCTAGTAATCTTAAAAAAAAAATAGCAATTTTGGCAAGGGGTGCATTGCTTCTATGTTTTTGGATAGCCCAGAGTTTTCCAGGGGGTGTTACTGCATGGACTTTTTTTTTTTTTTTTTTTCCCCATATCTAATAAAGGACTTGGTTTTGTTAGGAATCCATAAACAGTAGACTGCAGAAATCACATTGTAAAGTGTTTTGAGGTTGAGGTGGGTGTTCTGCTTTTTTTCTGTCTCTGCAACTAGTTACTAGCGTTGACCAAACCTGTATGAGTTGAAGTCCTGATTCTTCTTACCACTCTAAATGGGTGTGAAGCTATGTTCCCATCTATCTCTTCATAACACATACTCCGCAGACAGGAAAATTCTGCACTTCCACTGTTCTGGTGTTTGAAGGATTAATGGAGTTGTTCCCTGTTTTGCATAGGTCTGGGTATATGCTATTTCTCTCTGAAATATTGTAATTCATTTGTTCCAAATTTTTATTGTGAATAGCCTGAAGATCCTTGATGAGTTGATGAAATAACAGGAATAGCTTCAATCTAAAAAGTGTTTGAAGAAAATGTGTGCTGTAACTTTGAAAACTACTTTTTGTGCTTGTTTGAGTGATACGTCTTGAGAATGAGTGACTTGTAGAATTTATACTTAATATAATACAGAAGTGTTAACCTAGAATTAAATTCAGCGAATGCTCTTTGTATTTAAATGTTACTTGTGCTTTATCAACAGTCTAGAGTGATACATGGCCAGGATTTTAATTGTCTATATTAGTATTTAGTACTTCCAAAATTTGACTGTAATGCAGCCTTGTGTTGTACCTTGCTGGGTACAGAAGGATTGCAAAGAGAGTGTCAAGACTGCTAAGGCTTCACCTTTGGGCAGGAGATGTTTTATGATCTTTGTGCTGCTTCTGTACAATGTCAAGTACAGGAAAGGATCTGAGGAGAATTATAACTTATATTTGTATTTGCAAAGATTTGCACTGTATGAGGAGATAGGAATATCTATGATTACTCACATTTATTTTGGAGGCTAGGATAATCTGAATTAATAGATCAGATTGTTTAAAAAAACAGCTTTTGCATGTAACAAGATGTTTTATAGCATGCTGATTTTTATATCAAGTTCATTTTATTCTAATGATAGATAATAAACATTTGGTACCATTCTAATTATACATAATCTAAATCACACATAATAGGAATAGTCAAGAGAATTTAACAGAGTACATGGAGAAAGCTGGTTTAGGGGCATAATTCTAATGCATCAGTTATTTAATTATCATCTGGGGACTTAACATCTCTGATTCTTGTATCTTCTATTTACAGTTTTCTAGATGAAAATCTGATGTGGTTTGGTTTAATGTAGCTTATACTTGTTTAGTATATATCTAATCAATGTTTTTTTCATGATAGAACTTTTAGCTTTTCTGTTTTGTAGTAAAACACACTGTCTTTCCATAAATCTGAAAAACGAGCTATGTATGGAATCAGTTTCTTGAAAGGTCATACCTCTCTGGTAGGTCATCAGACTGGGATGTATTTACTACTGCAAAGTTACTAATCTGAGTTAAAGATACACTTCTGACACCGGATGTTCTGTCCCACCTCCTTGTGGCCATTTGTTGCATTGAATTATTTGCAAGAGCTCGAAAAGATTTGGGAGGGTTTTCTTGTTTTGCTTTAGAAGTCCAGTATTTTGGTTCAGCAGGCTTATTCGTGTACCTGGCAAATAATACACTAGATGTGCTTAACATGTGCTGGAATTCAGATGTCAGACTGAAGCACAGAGAAGTAACAGGTACTAATGCTTGGTATAGGTTGCAAGATCTAAGCTGGATGTCTTACAAATAGCTATGTAAAACGTGATGGTGTTTTAAGAAAAATCTGTCAATCCTGGTACCTTTAATTATTATATTTTTTTTCCCAATTCCATAGATGTTCAACAGAAACATTGTATGCCTACGTGCAGCTGAACTATATATGGTTTTACACTTTATAATTAGCTTTTCAATCCGTACCCTGTTCTAGTACTTTGTGTATAAATAGGGTGATAATAAATTAGTTTTTCTTTCTTCAAAAATTAAAGTATCTGTTTTTTCAGAAAAGATAACTGACACCATGAACTGTGGTCCACTTCAATAATCAACATTTCAAAGAAAAAAAAAAAAAGCTCTCTACTGTGGGAATAAATCCTGACATTAATTCTAATATTCTTTATTAATTCTAATAGTCTTTAAGCTGATTTTTTAGATGTGTACCACCAGGTTTTACATTAGCCATTGCTTGGGGCTATTTTTGTTTAACAGTTCTGCAGATATGATCCCAACTGTAATTTTTAATGGAAAAAAGACTACAAATTAAATACATGGATAAAAGTAGTTGTTTTAATTAGTTTATTAATGCTATTAACAAAAGTACTGAACATAGGTGATAGCCCAAATCCTTACATGCTTTTCTTCTAGACTTCATAACAGCATTATTTCAAATCAATGATAATATCTGTAATAAAACCTCTGTTCTTTCATTTGACATGGAAACACATTTATATCTATTCCATATTGATTATCACAGAGGTGTTAACTTGGAAGTGGTATGTTTTGGACTTTAAAAGAAGGACACTGCTTTTGCTAAGAAGGATTTTAAATGCATCTGAAAACAGAGCGCTGTAATAACTTTTGCTCATAAAAAAACCACCCCCAGAATTATATGTAAACTAAACTTCTGGTGAAAATCTTATTTATGGTAGTCTGCTGAAAACTTCAAAAAGTTGTTTTGTGGTCTGTGAACTTGATTAATGAAGATCTTGTGGTTTTAGTTTTTAAATGAGATTCTTGTCCAAACAACGATTCCTTACCCACAGCAGATTGTAAGATCCTGTTTCCATTTGGTCTTCATGTATTTAAGAAGTACACAATATTCTTATATATAGTTCAACTTGGCACACTAATACACTTCCCTTGCTCCAGCTGACTTTGTGGCACAGTTGCAAAAGGCCCTTCGGGACACTGCTGGAGAGCAATCGTAACATAAAAGCAAAATGCTTGTTTTTTAAGCTGGAAAGGAAAATCCTGTTAGTTTTACATTAGTCTTGATCAGTACAGCTGCTTTTCCCTGTAGATCTACATTAGACTTGTTTAATCAGCTTGGTTGTATTCATAAAAGAGACATCTTGAAAGGGTGATACAGATTTATTCTTGCCTCCCTTTGAACTTGGCTGAGGAAAAAAACAACTGGCTTTATCAGATGAGGTTACATATGGTGATCTTGTTACCCTGGTACAGCAAGAGACTCAGTTACTGCCTTTCACCTCTGCCTTTGAACTTTTTGCAAAAAACCACAGTATGAATGTAAAATGTCACATTGGCTCGCTAGCCCTTCAATTGTGCACAGATACAAACTTCTCAAGAAGCTAGAAATAGTTTGAAGAATGTTAAACGGAGGAAAAAGAAAACCCATTCTGCTTCTGGAGTACTAAGAGCAAGATGTGCGACCTGTCTGACAGGAAACACCTTTCGCACCCCATGTGCTTGTTGACTGGGGGCAGCTCCCCAGTAAAAGACGCTGATCTTTGTTGCTTCATAATGATCTTATTTTGAATCGGTGTGGGGAATTCTGTGTATTTCTCTAAGGGGACAAGTTTTCTTATATTGTTGCTTTCTAGTGGCAGTGCCGTGAGGTGCAGGTGCTCCTGAGGAACAGGCGTTGACGGTACGTTGACCTGTACCCTTGCCAGTGGAGCCCGTCCAGGCAGTCACCGCCCAGGGGAGGGTGCCGGGGGCAGCGGCCGAAGTCACCGCCCGGTGGTGGGCGCCCGAAGGCAGAGGCGGTCCAGGAGGCGGCAGCAGCAGCACCAATGCTCATCTCTGCCGAGAGGAACCGATCCCCGGCCTGCGGCCTAGCCGGGTATCTGGGCTTCACGCGGTGCATGCCGGGATTTGTAGTCCGCCCGCCCCTCCCGTTAGGCGGCAGAGCCGCCTCTCTCCTTCCGGGGCGCCGAGCGCCTGTTGGTAGAGGGAGAGAACCGACGGGACCGGCGTCCGTGTCACGTGACGCGTTTGTTGACTTCCTTGAGAGGCGGGGTGCGGGTCCGGCGGCTCGGGGATTCCCGCGGTGGCGGAGGCCAATATCCGGCTGGGCCGGCAGGGTGGAGTGGAGGAGATGGGAGCTAGAGGAGGTTCGACGGGAGGCCGTGGTGGCCGGCGCGGCTTCTCCGCCGATGTGACCGTCTGTTGCTGACCTGTCTGGCCTGAGCAAGGCCTGGAGAGGTTGGTCCTGCCGCGAGGGAGGGGCCGCCGGCCTGGCGCAAGGGGCCGGCGGGGGCTGCCGGTGGCACGTCTGTGGGCGGCACCGGTCCCACGGCCTGCCCTCGGAGTGGGTCTCTGGGAGTGCTGGGGAGCTTCACGCCCCGTTGGAATAGCAGCGGCTCCTCCTGGGGACAGGGGCAGTTCTGGTGGATCTTTAGTTTCTCTTTTTAGAAGAGTTTTTCTCGTAGCAGGAGCCGGTCGGCGGATGCTTTCCAGCCGGAGTGTAACTGGGTACACCCCCGGTGAGGGACGACGAGCATAGTTTAAAGGTATTGCTAATGATTTGGGCGTGGGTCTCAGATGGGCTATGAAACTACTTAAAAAGTTGCACCTAATTAAGCTGAAAAACTGGCTGAATTCTTAGAGCAGCAGTTTGTGCGTTAGAACAGGGGAATCTGGCGAAGGAAATAAAGTAGGATTATTGGCATAAGATGTGAGAACAGAAACCTGATGAAATCCTGGAGGGCACTGGAATACAGGTGTTGCAGGATGTGTTAGTTTGGAAGGTGGGAGGGCAGATGAGTGTTAGTCTCATATGCTAGTGATGATTTCAACTTTTAAGAAATTACAGCTTTAAATCCTGATATTTCACCTGGTAGAGAAATTACCCGGATCTCCTTAAAGAAGTGTGTCCCCCAGCAACTTAGAAGTGAGAGTGGGTTGGGGTATAAGCTGTTCCTGTGAGTGGTTTTAGGAGCTTTTGGATTTCTTTCCGTCATTTCGCTGCTGTCTTGCACTGTATGTATACAGTAAAATTGGTATATGTGAAGTCAGCTCTGGAAAAAAGTGGAGAGAGGGGAGGATTACTGTTGTAACAGTCAAATCTTCTCTGGGCTCCAATGGTCAGGTGCTCTTCTGAGAAAGTTCTGTGCAAAGCATTGTTATGGATTATGGGAAACATTTTAACTGTCTGGATGTTGGTATGTGTGCAGATGCTACTGCTGCTAATAATACCAGTTAGCTGTGAGCACATGTATCCTGGAGTTTTTATTGTAGAAGCCAAAAGAAAGCTAATACTACTTCATTTTGTTCTTTGAATAATGGGTATTTTATAAAAGAACTTGTGATAGAAGTGTTTGTCAGGTGACTGCACTGTAAATTAAGTAGTTAATTACTACCACAAATTCTAACCACAGTTTTTGAGCTAATGACTCTGAGTGAAGTTAGAAGGCAGAAAACACTAAGTGAGCTCTAGATCAGATTATATGAGGATTTTAGCCACCTCCTTCCCCCCAAACCCCACACTTTTCCTAAATTGCTTACGATTTTTCAGTCCTTGTATGCTACAGTTTACAGCTTAGAAACATATAAAGTGGCCGTTGCGAGAATACTAGCTAGGTTACGTTTTACAATGAAAATTAAATAGTAAAAAGCCCTTTCAAAGACCAAAGGGGACTAAGTGACATCTTTGCACAGCAAAAATTTCAAGATTGCCTTAATTCCAGCAAATATTCTGATTTGTTTTTCAGTATGTCTTGTGTATGAGAGTTAAAACTGGTAAGTGTGAAAATTACCAGGTCAAATACAAGAACAAGTGTATTTAGTATACTTGGGGTGGAGAAATACAGTAACTTAATCTCTCAATGTTGAAAAAACTACATGAAGTCGCAAACCCAGTAACATTTGTTCTTATTATATCAATAGTTTTATTGAATTGGGGATTATGCACTATGACAGGAAAATGTTAAGTGTGGGATGTCCACTTAAGAAGTGAAAACTAACCTGGAAAAAGTGCAGACCTGTCACTGCACATGCTATCTATAGCTTACTTCTTTAGAATAGATTTTGGAGGAAATAAGCAAAAAGGTAGAAGTAAATGAGATAAAATACAGTGGGGATTTACCTTTTGATGAATGCTTTAATTCTTTCTTGGGTATTACTTAAACAGAGTAAGTCTAGATAGATAGTCAGTCCATATACAATAAAACAGTTATAGTGGCAACAAGTTGCAGTTTGTTCAAATGGAGATCATAGGATTAATCAGTCAGGCTTGTAACTAGCTTGGTGGAAGTCAGTGGTGGATTCTGCTGAGCAGAACTTTTAGAGGCTCCATACACATGAGATTTATCCACAATCAACTTAGAAAAAACGTAAGACTGATTGCAAATGTGTTTATATTATAATTGCATTAATTAACTATTATTTACATGATTATGTAATACTTTTATGTGGAATTCCTAGTATATAAATTGGTAGGTGCTACTAAAATTTGACAATAAATCTGGGGAAAAGAAATTAAGTTTGAGAAGGAAAGTGAAACAAGCATAAGTAACTTGAACATTTTTAAGTCATCCACTTAGAAACTGCTATCAGGAACTTGTGTTCAAATGACCAGGTTTCACTGAAGTAATGAGACAGAAACCTAAATATAGAATCATAGGACAGCTGAGTTTGGAAAGGACCTGATCCAACCTTTTGTGAAAAAGGGAGCCTAGATGAGTTTATGTAGTACCCTCTCCAGTTGTGTCTTGAAAACCTCCAGACATTTATGTTAGCAGCTTGTTAGATGACCAAGGGCCATCAGTGCAACTCCCTTTAACTTGCCTTTTAAGAGCTGTAACAGGTGAGATATGCTTCCAGTTGAATTAGAAGCTAATACAATTACACAACACTTTCATAATACTTTCTCACTCAACTTGTAAACTTATTGAACTTTAATTAAACTGACAGTTGAATTGAATGGGAGGAAACATGACTGGGAGGTAGGACCTACTGCTTGTTTTACAAAATATTTAAAAAACACCAAAACAAGCTGTCTTAGCTTTTGTAAATAGTTATTCTTTATAAACATTTTGAAATGAGAGAGAATGAGCACCAAAAAAAATGCCTACTGAGATAATAGTTAGATTACTGCAGTAATAGCATGAGAACATGAAAAATACATAGGTTTTTCAGTAACCTTTCAATTATACATATATTTGGTGCTAGGAATGTTTAACAGCCATAGGCCGCCTTGCCCCCTTCTTTCTTTGGCAGTACTGCTTCTAATTACTCTCAAGATTAAATTTAATTGTTTAATAAACAGGGTTATGTGATGATGCAAGGACATTTCACTGACTTCAACTTTGGGGTTTGTGGGGTTTTTTTGCCTTTTTTTTTAATCCTCTTCTGATAATTGCTAGGGAAAATGGTTGTTGTGACAGCATCCACAGGAGAGGAAATAGAATACATTATGTTGAGGATGCACAAGGCTTGCAAATTACCAGTGAAGATACTGGAGTATAAAACTGTTTGGGGCAAGTAAAATCTGCCAAGCACTGTTGTCATAACATTTTATTCTTTTTTTTTTTAGTATTTTTCTAGTTCTTGTGTGGGTAGATTATTTGTTGTAAAAAAACCTTGAGATTGAAAACATTACCTATTGTACCTAAAGAGATTTTGTTTAGCTCCTCTAGCTTACCCAGACGGTAAGCTAGAGGTTCAGGACGGATGAACTACAGTGGTCTGGTTTGTAAGCTTAGAGACAATAACTTTCTATTTCCTGGAGGCAGCAAAATGAAAGTGATTTGGAGGTCTGATTTAGCTGATGTGTTTCTGAAAGAGCACCAGATATGCTGAGGCTGCAGGGCTGAGCCCTTGTACGCATGGACTCTTACAGAGTGCTTTGGGGCTGTGGACTTTGTCCATGCTGAAGGATAAGCAGTAGCCAAGGTTAGCAGCCTCTGAGATGCATGTGTGCAGATTTTTATTTTTTTTTCCCTAAAAGTGGAGCAAATATCTATAAAAAGTGATGTCTCTCTGTAGAATGTACTGTTCATAACTGGCACTGAAAAGAACCTAAAATTTCTGAGGGAGAGATTCAAGGTGATAAATGCTTGAAGAGACTCCAAGTCTTGCTTGTTTTAACATCACATGTCATGTACTCCATATACTGTGTGGAGTTTTTGTTGTTGAATACAGGAATTCTTTGTTTTTCATTGCTGTGCTGGAGTGTCTTTTAAAAAACAAAGCAAAAAGTAAAACTTTACTGAAGATTAGGTGAGAGCTTCAATACACTCATTCCCAATGCCTGTGGATCAAAGGCATTTCTTGAATTTAATGTATTATTTGTATATCTACATGCATATGTACACCCTTCTACATAAGGCAAGGTAAACCAGTACAAAAATTACACTCTTGCTAGTGTAACAAGAGTGTAACATCTGGGGACTGTTCATCTAACCATTATGAAGTCAAACCCTTGAAGTCTGGAAGGTAAACAAAGTAAAATAGTTCAGATTCACAAGTAGCCCTGAAAAAAATCAGGAAAATACCATCTTGAAATTATTTGCATTTGACACTTGGAAATATTTTGAAAACTGTTTTATTATCTTTTACATCAAGGATGGGGAAAAATGGGAATCTGCTTCATATGGGGGAAGAAAATTAATCATGCTTTTACTATCTCATCTCCTGACCTGAGAATAAGATTGTCATTGCACACTAGAGAAATCTTGTTTGTGCAGTGGTGTTTTTGCTGTTAGAGCCTTTCCATCTTGTGTTCTTCATATGTAAAATGTGTTTTATATTCAACTACCTCCTATGGTGTCAATGACAATATTTGTAAAGCTTTGTGAAGAGAAAAGCTACTTTCTGCCAAGCATTAGTAAGAAATGGGAAAACATTCTCAAGATATTTAATATATTAAAGCCTAAAGCTGTTCTATAATGAGAATTAAGCATCATGAGCAACAGAAGTGGTTTCTGGAATTCATTCTTTTCTGCAGTATGTGAAAGAAAACATAAATGGTGTCATTTCTTCCCATTCATATGCTTATAAACAGTGGAAGTAATTACTCCTGCTAGAGCTTAATGCTCTGTCCTGTCAAGAGTATTTGGGTTGTTGGGGTTTTTTTAAAACATCAATTATGTGTACAAACACTAGTATTTGTTTAACATACACTCTTTGGAAGTAAAGATTGAGTCCTTTTAAATAGGCTGCTATATGTACAGACCATACTATAAAAAAGTGTAAATGTAACATGTTTCTTAATCGGAAGATTTCCCTTAGTGGGAAATCTTTAACTGGTTATTCTAATACAGCATTGCATTTTCTATCTCATGAATTGCAACTTCAGAGAGATTAAAAAGTCACTCAGCTGCTTGAGAGTGACAGCTCTGGGGTATTTGCAGCAGTGCATACCAGTGTAGCTTTGAAATGGAGAAGCCAAACAGAAGGAAACAAAGGCAGAAGTCTGTGCTTGAAAGTAGTGAGCCATCCTGCAGGCTCTTCTGGGACTGTCAGATTTGAGGAGTCATAACTTGTGGAATAAGCTAATGTGTGTATTGTGTCAGAAAGCACTTCTTAGATTGTTGCTTACAGTTCATATTTTTAAAATGAAATAATACAGTACTGCAGAAACTAAATTTTGATTCCTGCTCTTAAAGAGTAGAATTAAAGGCTACAGCTGTAGTCAGGGATTTCCTACAGATACAGCCCCATTTGGTAAGATTTTGTCTTTTAAGGGTTTCTGTCTATTGCTTTAATATCATGAGAGATATTCTTATGTGAGCATGCTTTCATTTTTTGTTTGTGGGGTTTGTTTTGTTTTGTTGTGGTTTTTTTGGTCTGTGTGTGCGTGTGTGGTGTTTTGTTTTGGGTTTTTTCTACTTTTTCTAGATGACAAAAAGATCTGGGTGAACCATGACCTTCATAGAACTGTTGATGTTTACTTATACAAGAATGAAACCTGGCTGTTAAGCTTATATCTTTCATTTGCCTTTTAATATGGGCTTAGCAGGTGCGGGAGAAATAACATTGCATTTAACTTTTTTCCTTTGGAAATACTTCAGGAAGTTTTTTTCAGCACAGAGATAAACTGAGGCTTGGTTTGTGTTTTGTTTGCGTGTTTGTTTTTTTTAGGTTGTGTTGATTTATTTAGACATATTTAGCAATGCTCCTCTAATTTTCTAATGTGACTTTTTCCTCGTGTTAATGTATACTGCAGTTAGTGGTGCATATAACTTATTTTTGAGTTGTCATGCACCTATCTGCTACAGAAGTCACAGCATTTTTTTTTCTTTGAAATGTCTATCATACAGTTCTGTAGACTGAGATGAGAATTTTTTTTTTACATATGCGATAATAGGAACATTTAGTAAGCACAGACAACAGACTGATGTTTACTAATAAGAGTTAACTCTTAAAATTATTTTGTATCAACTCATACCTGTGTAAGGTGTGTTGCCACTTGCCCTCCAAAGTGTTAGATCATCAGATCTGTACATTAAAGGGATAAGCTAAGAGGAAGGTGTCTTATTTGGGCACCTGTCTCTCAGGAGAAGTAGACTTGTTTTGTAAGCAGTTTGTCATCACTTAGTACTCAATCAGATTAGGCAAAAATGTGTATATTGGATCTTTCTAAATCTGATATCTTGTGTGTAGATATTTAGAACATCTATAACAAGCCCCTTTGAACTATGTGGAATTATATGCTTATCTTACATCCAGATGTAAGATAAGAGCATCCAGTGCGGGCTTAGAAAGAGCTCCATCAGAAAACCATAATTGTATAGTCCTGTAAATTATACAAGATCTTTCAAGTAAAAAAATGTTAGTGTAGCTAGTCCTCTTAGTGGGTGCAGGTTAAGAGTGTACCTCAATTTATAAAATTGTATTTGTCTTATTTGGAAATTCGTGTGTTATTTTCGGAAGCTCATAAAGGCAGGAAGTTTTAGTTAGCAAAATACAGAATAAATATGGTCTCATCTTCCGATGTTATCTCCTGTTTCCCCGTGTTGCCATCTCTTGTTGTAACTTGTGTGCAAGAAATAGGGAGTGTATAATGCTGAAGTTTAGGAGCTATAGGGAAGTGTAGGGATAAAGATGTATTTTTTGGTACATGATCACTCAGTCTGCTGCTTTCTTCAAGAGATAATGATAAACTGTGACATTTCTTTAATGACATTTGAGTCTAGTGTTCAGAGAAAAGGAGATGTGTTGCCTTGAGAAGGCAAGCTCTTGGAATTTGATGAGATGGGTGACAAGACTTCAGGGCCCTTGCTAAAGTGGGAGGAAAAGCTGGTATGTTATCCTTAGCTTTCGAAGACAAAATGAGTGATTCCTTCAGTCAGTTAATGGAGGTTGAATAATGTAGTGCTTTTGGTCAAGGTCACTTTGTGCATGGAGTGATCTTATTCTTAGAATGAAAAGGAAGCGAGCCTTTTTTTGCAAGGCTCTTTCTACTTGAGTATGAGGCAGAACAACAGCCAAGGGAAACTTTGGCTTAGTTTTTTGTTAGAATTCATCAAACCGTATACAAGGCATCTCTTTGCCTCCTGACGATAACCACTAAAGGGGCTTCAGGTTTGGTTCCTAGTTTTCTTGTCTTTTTTCATTGTTGCAACTCCATGGCTATCTCGTTACTATAAACAAGCTGTTGCAGTTTTTTATCATATTGTCTAACTGGCTTGGAGCAAATTGAGACAAATGTGATGACAGCACCATTGTCCAGCTATAGCTCTCCTGCGGCTCTTCATAATGCTGCAGTCCATGTAGCTTTTTCCGGTGCTAGCACTGCGAGATAAATTTGATCACATAGAAAAGCTCCTGGGCCGTTGATCCCTTTACCTCTTAGTATTGCCAAACAAATGAAAATCTAGTTTGAATTTAAATAGCAAATACACAGTAGAGGCAGCGATTGTGGCTGTGAGATTATTTTTTCCCCTATTGATGCCAGCCTTTCCTGCAAAGTCCTGTTGATCATGTCAGTTGTCTGTTGAAATAACTTTTTCCTACAATACAAACTGTTTTCATTACGCTCATTTCTTTCATTCCAGCGTGTCTGTTCGTTCATTAGCCGATCATCAGGAACCTAAGGATTTGTTCAAGGGGAAAAATAAAAGTAAAAATCTGCTTTTGGCAGAAGTAACATCAGTAGTTTAAGGGGAGGAGATGTTATCAGGTACTATATAGCATTTGTTAGTATTGCATATAAATGCAAGGAATCTTGATCTTCATAACTAAATAAGAATGAGCTGTGTCTCTTTTTTTTTTTTTTTTTTTTTTGGTTGGTTGGTTGGATTTGGGTTTTTTGGGGTTGGTTGGTTGGTTTTTAAATCTGAACTTGTTCCTGATAACTAGTAACATTAAGGAAAATGCTGTTGGGGCTTTTCTTTTAAGACCTGGAGTTCAAAAAAGTATATGAAATTTTTCAAAGGTGCTGTTTTCTTATTGAATGTTTTGCTGTGCCTAAATGATGTGTGTTGTAAGAAAAACTCAATCTAATGTGGGCTTTTTTTGCATTTGTCATTCAGTTGGATTTGCCTGGTATTTTAGGGTGATACTTTTCTTACAGTCATTGTCAGTTTTTTTCCATGCATGTTGAGGTAGATCACGTTATGTTTTTGGTCCCATCATATTTGCAGTCAGAAATAACTATAATTGTTGTCCAGTGGGATGTTTTATACTGCGATCAAGTAAAGAATAGCTACTCATGCAGCCTCTTTAAGGACTAATGAAAGTGGACTTTAAGATTCCATTTTAAAGTTCGGGTCAAGCATGAATGTATTCAAGAATGAAGAAAATTTAGTAGCTATGTTCAGTTGCAAGATTTCTTGCAACTATAATCTCTTACTGCTTGGTGCTGGGTTACAACAACTCCAGTAAGATATTCCTTTGGAATTCAAGTATTGGGCATCAACCATATTGTATGATGGTGTTAAGGCTTAATAAATATGAATTTGGGAGTTTGTAAATCTGATGTATGTTGAAAATATTTTAATCAAGTAGCAGTGAAAGATGTTTCTCTTCTAACCAATGTATTTTCAATGTAAAATGGATTTCAGGATTCTTCTGCAAGATTTAAGATTATTTCCTAATCATTCAGTCGTTTCATACTTAAAAACACACTGCAGTATTATTTTGGAAGGTTTTCAGACTTACGACTCTTGAATAATTTGTCTTCATGAAAATTTTGCACTCCTATTTGTCTCTTTAACAGCTGTCATGGAGGAGCTGGTAGAGGATGACATCTGTATTTTGAACCATGAAAAAGCAGACAATGGCCATAAGAGAGATGGGGAGATTCCTGTTTCTTCTTACAGTGGAGATGAGTCTGTTGCCTCGCACTTCGCACTTGTCACTGCATATGAGGATATCAAGAAACGACTAAAGGAGACAGAGAGGGAGAACTCCTTCTTAAAAAAAAGAGTGAGAATTCTAGAAGAGAAGGTAAGAAAGTTGATTTGCCAGCTTCTGGCAGCAATGATTTTTTTGTTCCTGGCTGGATGGAAGAGCAGATGGTCAAGTATTTAAAATATGTATTTAAAATAATTTCCAAGTTTAAAAAGTTTTGGTAAATTGCTTAATTTGTTGAAGTGAAACACACTTTGTTCCTCTGGTAGTCCAGTTACATCATACAGGGTTTTTTGATTCCTACTGGGCATGTATGTGATGCAATGCGATGCAGTAGAGCCCTGCAAAGACACTAGCTTTGATTCAGGAAAACGTGTAGTTGTATTGCATTGTTACTGTGTTTCATCTACTGCTTTGTGGTATTTATTGACTTGGGCACATCTGACTGGGTATCCTTGAGTGGTGAGGAACAAAGCCTATAAACTCTGAGAATCCAGGAACTGTCTATCAAAAGAATCTATTGGGCTCAGTATACTGAAATGATAAGGAAAAATAGGTGGTTAAGAATATCTAGCTAGGTGTAGCTAATAGCAGTCTCAAAGATGAGATGCAATGTGGCAATGCAACATAATGGTTTTGGGTGGTTGGTTTGTGGTGGGGTAATTCTAAAACGTAAAGGAATCTAGGAATTTGTCATATATGCAGTTTCTCATGGCTTTAGTCTAGTGAAGTTCAGTTAAAAAAAGCTAAAAATTGAGCATGGTGCAGGGTTTTCTCCCCGAGTATAGAATGCTATCCATAAACCTGTATCCCTCATTCAGTACTGAGTGTCTTTTGGCTGCAGAAGGTCTTGACTTTGATAGATTGTTTACTTATTAATATAAGATGGAAAGATAGGCCCTAGAATTAGGATTTAGGACTAAATAGGTGCTACTGACTTGTAAAAGCTTACAAAGCATGTATTCTTTTGTGGTATTGGAAGCTTGAGTCACACTGGGTACAAATTTGAAATATTTATGCAGGAATTCTTGGTGACTGACAGGATTGACTTTCTGTCAAAAGGCAAAACTTTCTCAGCACTCTCTTTTTATATATGATCCTGGTGGCATTACAGGGATAGGAGTAGAGCTCTAGACTGAATATTCTCTGAACCATTTTAAGTAGAACATCTTTTATGTGGTTACTCAAAATCACAATAAGCAGGACATGACAGTCTCTTTTAGTTTGGCCCAGTTTGGCTTATTTGTCGTGAAGATGATACTTTGTTTTCCATAGATAAGACTTTTGGTTTAGTATGTGTATACCTTAATGTTTCTATGAGAGAGGGGCTTTGAGAAGGCCTAGAATGTTAAGTGACTTTCATCCTTTGTTAATGGCTAGTATACCTGTACGATAAAAAACACGCGGGGGGTACACCTTTTAAGATTTTTAAATTTCAAAGTGTTCAGAAACTTCAGAAAGTTTGAGCAGGCTTATGTTTTTCTGAATGACTTTATCTGGGAGAGGAAAATGTAAAGGACAAAACTTCAGATGAGTAGTACCTGTATTGTGAGAGACAATACAAAAAGCAAAGGGCAGAATCTTTCTATCTTTATGCTTTGCTTTCCCATACTTTCTTTCAAGTGAATACTTGGGAGATGCCCAAGGTAGATACATAACTGTCACCTTTTGATTTATTTTTTTTTTAATTCTTCTGTGTCTTTTAATTTTAAAGAAAATATAAAGCTGTCACAGGTATCTATATTAGAAACACTGAATGTGCTTAGATGCCTGAACAATTTAAAGCAAGTGTGCAGGACAAACAAAATGAAAAGGCAATACATAGTCAATGCTTAGTGCAATAATACTTAGTGCAATACTTAGTCAAAACAAGAACTTTATGGACAGGCAAAATTTGATGTAAGACTTCTTTTCTTGTTCTGTTACTAAAAATACTGAATATATTTTAACTATCTCTGCTCCCCTTTTTCTGACAGTGTTGTTAATAGTGCTTATTTCCCACTGCTTGACACTTGCTTTACTAGGCAATGAGATAGTGGTGACCTGGAAGTTAATAGTTTTTATAAAATAATGCTGCTTTGGCTTTTCTCACATAAATACTCTGGAAAAAAACTGTTTAAATTATGGGTTGTTTAAAAAAATGGTGTTCATTTTCCTCTTAATTTTCTAAATGTTGTGCCTTTCTGGAAGATGTGTTAAGAATATAAAGCTATTTGTACATCTTCAGAGCCTGGAAGAAATCTGATTGAGGTTGTTAGTGTGAGTAATCATGACTTGGCCCTGGTTTTTAAATATTTGTAGCAGTAAACTAGCAAGCATTAAGTATGGTTAGAGATTGCAGAACTTACAGGCAGCCTTTGTTGTAATTTTGTAAAAAATTCTGGTCCATATCAATATGTTTGATTAGTTTCTTTACTAAAAAAAAAAGTAGTGTTATTGTAATGTTGCAGACTGTACTATAGTACTTTTAAAGTTTTGCCATTCTCAATATAACATACAAAACATCTTTCTCATGTCTGTTAAACTTTTAGCTGCTTGGCTCCCGACTGGAGGAGGAATGCAGTTCGGTTGGACGTGAGCAAGTAAATAAGGCATACCAAGCTTATCGAGAGGCCTGCATAGACAGAGATAATCTGAAAAGCAAACTGGATAAAATGGTATGGCTTTTCAAGTAATAATTTAAATGCATGTTATGTAAGTACTGTATAGTTGGTAAATGTTTACTGCAGAATTAATTTTATTTGCTGAAGATCTGTGATGTTTGTTTTATTACTCCTTTAGGTTTTTAAACTGCCTAACAATACTTTATTTAGGAATAACAATTTCATTTCCAAGACCAATTTCATTATTGGTCTAGGCTAATGCTAAAAAAAAAATCAAACCAATAGCTTTCTTGTCTTGTGCTTTTTTTTTTTCTTAAAACAAACAAACCCTGAATTGTCAGATATAATAAAAAAAAGCTTCACAAATGGCTTCCCCCGCCCCCCTTCCCTCTCCAAATAGATGAAAGAAAATGAGGAATCCTTGAAAACCTTGAATGAACAGTTGCAGTGCAAAGAAGTAGAGCTGTTACAACTAAGAACTGAAGTAGAAACTCAACAAGGTATGCATTTGGTTATTTCATCTCTGTGTGTGTTGATGAGTCTTAATGGTTATATTATGATCTTGGGGCACGAGGAGGCTTTACTCTCTGTGGTGGTGGCTAGGTGAGGCAGTAGTATACTGCAGTGAGGTACCTTGTGCTTGTGTTTGTGTTCAGTCTTGAAAATGATCACAGACACCTTTTTATTATCATAGATGAGGAGCTCCATGGCAAAGATCTGAGGCTGTCATGTTCTTCCACTGTAAGTTATTTAATAATTTCAGAAATATGCACAACCTGATGTTTTATAGGTTAGTCGTGTATGTTTCTGGACCCCACCACCACTTCCTCAGAGTGGGGTGGGGAGATACTCATTCAAGTATCAGACACTATCTAGTTGATGCCCCCCTCTCTGGTACCTGCAGATGATCTGGTATATTGCTTTGTTTCACTGTTGAGATAGGACAGGTACAAGAGGATGTTTTTTAGCAATAGCTGCAGTGGGCAACAGCTATTTGAAGGGCTGGGGAGTGAGGAAAGGCAGAACGATGCTGGTGTAGAGAGCCTGGTGGGAAGAGACACAAAGTGTACTCTCTCAATTCCAAAAGCCCAAACCCAGCTTCTGTTGCTGCCATTGTAAAAAGTGCTGTGTATGATAAATACATAGAACAAAACACTATGGAAGGAAAAAAAAATATTACTGTGCTCTTCCAAGAAAAGAAGAAAATGCCATCTATGTGAAGTTAGAGCTACAGAATGGACTTCAGATTCTGTGCAAATGCAGTCATTTGAAGGGTGCTTGTAAGTATTGCTGTGCTTGAGTTGGATTACTGTCCAAGAGGACCTCAAGTATCTAATGTGCTACTTCAGTTGCTTGAGTTTTTAAACCTAGAAGAGTAAACCACGTGTAATAATAGTATCATTGTTGAGGACACTATGGTTTAAGGAGGTAACAAGTACAGCATTTATAAACAGAACTCTGAAAATGTGGTGATGTCAAGCCATATTTAGTAATCAATTTTACTTGTAAGTGGGCTCTGAGTACCTTGTTTAAGAAATATCAGTACAGCTTAAGTTTGTTTAAATTGTTAAATCTAGAAATGAGTGAACTGTGCAGCTGAAGACTCAAGGGTTGTCTTCCTGTCATGTTCTTTCTTTCCTTGCTGTCCAAGTAGCCTCCTACTACTGATTTGATGCTAGGATTGTCTTGCGTTGCTTCATAATAGATACCATGTGAATTTGCTCTAAGATGACTTCTGTAACTTTTCAACTTTACCCTTTTCTTTGGATTTTGTAGTTCTGTTTGGAACTTCTTGATATTAAACTTGAGAAATACTTAGTGAACTATGAAATTGTATCAGTTTGAGGGAGGAAAAGGCTTATGTTTTCAAAGCATGTAAGAAGTTGGTGTATATATCATGCATGTTTGCCATTAACAGATATTTGCATTTCCAGTGTCTCTCTTATGCTGTTACTTCCTTTTTCTTTGTGTAAAACCTCCATTGTGTTCTTGGAAGGTAGGGCACTGAACTTTAAACTCTGAAAATAGGCTAATTCTCTGCCCACAATCTTACCAGTGTTAATACTTCTCTCTTTAAGACTGCGGTTTCTTCAGGCTAGTTTTTTGCAGGGCAGGGGCTGGTTAAAATTAAACCTTACATATTGAGTTAAATTTCTTGAACTGAGATTGAAATCTGATTGTCTTGCTTGTCTTCTTACAGTGATGAAAAATCTGAATTGTACTCAGTCCAGCTGGGAAATAGAGAAGCTGAACAGTGACCTTAAAGTGCATAGTCTGGAACAGGATCTAGAACAGCTCAAGCAAGAGTGCAGCAGTCTCAAAAAGGAGTTGCAAAAATCCAAGCAGAAGGTACCTTTATTTTTAAGGAATTTTTGTATTGAGAGGTTTGTCTGTGTCATAGCATTACTTTAAATCCCTTGTTCAGGCAAAATAAAGGGTAATTGAAGGGATATAAGGTGTATAGTTGAGTGAAAGGTGAACATCCTAGTAAAATTAACTAGTCTCTATTAAACGTCCTCAAAGACTCTTGCTTCTTGGAAGTAGTACACTTCAATAGGTGGGATTTCCTAGCTATTGCCCATATAGCAACATGAAGTTTGATGAAGTTCTACGACTTCTTACAATTGTAATTCTTATAATAGCTGGTCAGATAGAAGTGTTCTTTGCTGGTATTTGTCTTGGGCTGGATGTCTTAGAAGGATTGGGCAAGACTTGGTTTGTTTTGGTTTGGTTTGTTTGTGTGTTTAGTTTGTTTGGTTTGTTTCTTTTCTTAAGCATTCTATTGTTTTAAAAAATACCATGAGCTTTGTTTAAGGAGCTCTCACACAGCAGGGTAGTTGCATGAAGCTTGTTGTGAAAGTGGATTTTTATAACGAGGTTTCCAGAGTTGTTGCTGTATCACTTTAGGTGCCCTTTCCTTGCCACACAGCAAGTGTTGTGAGGGGCTCGTGTAATGTAGATGTGCCTAGGATATCAAAAAGGAAATTAAGCTATCTTAATAGTAATATAGTGCATTCTGTTTGTGTTTTGGTTTTGTGGTTTTTGCTGTTGTTTTGCGGTTTTTTTGTTGGTTGTTTGGGGTTTTTGTTTGGTTTTGTTTTTCTTTGGTGTTTGTTTATTGTTGTTTTGTTTCTCTTTTGGTGTGGTGGTGTGTGTGTTTGGTTTTTTGGGGTTTTTTTTGTTTTTTTTTGTTTGTTTGTTTGTTTGGGTGTTTTTGTTGTTTTTTTTAATAAAATCTAATGTATGCATACTGCTTTCTATGACAGGAGGTACAGTGGCAGTCTCTAGGAATCTGCAGTCACATTGAAGTTACACACTGAACTGAAAAGATTTAAATGTGACTGTTTGAAGAGGCAGATTATTTAGGTTCTGTATGGTCATTAATAATTACATTTACATAATCTTGAGTCACATATTTGAACCAATACTCAAGGTAGGTAAGACTCAGCTTCTGAGCATCCAGGGACCAGACTAGAGCTAGGCTGGAGTAAAGTCCTTCTCTTCTGCTGCCCTCAAAGCGTATGTAGTTGGGGTGCTGGGGTCTCTGCACTGAATGTGTCTCTACAGATCTGCTGCTGTCATGCCATACTCCTATCTTACCAGGACAGGCTTATGTGCATCTCTTCTGTCTCGGGCTTAGTCTGTGGGTTTTCTCCCACTAGGTGGAGATAAAGCACATCTGGAAGGCATGTGAGGTGTTTTGTTAATTTCCCTTACTGTTTGTTGTTGTTTTCACTTGCATCTGGAAATCTTTTGGGTATTCACAATAACTTGAAAATTCTGAAGGCATACTGTAACTTACATGTGACTCTAGTGTCTTCAGATAGCTCTACAGAATAGAGTAGCAACTATATATATAAGTGAAGGGTGCAGATTGTATTGTGAATGTTGCTAGAAAGAGCAGACAAAAATAGCTGTTGCAGGGAGTACCACACGTGACATTGTTTAAATAATGCTTATGCCAGCAGCTCTTGTTGGAAAGAACAAATATAAGGAACAGGATTTTTTTCTGCTTTTTTTTTTTTTAATAAATAATATAATTTCTTCTCAACCCTGGTACTGCTTAATATAGAAAATAAAAAAGTACAAGTTCTCAAACGTGGGGTAATACAGTGTAACTCTT
>JANHGN010022709.1:10656-23425 GCA_024605025.1 Megaceryle maxima | reverse complement strand
TCATTCTCAAAAATACATTTCCAGACAGTCTGGGCAGGTGTGTGACTGAAAAAGGTCAAACCAAAATATTAGCATACTTTACAAATATATTTTTTCACTCCGTCACAAAAATCCTTATGGTTGCATAGCAACTGTCTTTTTAGTAACTACTTACAATCTAAATTTTAGTAATTTAATTAGTATTTTTCTTCATTAAATTGTTTCACCCAATGAATTTAACTAATTCAATTCGTTGCTTGTTTTTAAATGGTCCTATTTACCTCTCTTCTTTGCCATTCCAGCATCTTTGGCTATGCAGTAGAGACTAAAAATCTCATTAATTTAATATGAAAAACCACAGTCAAATAGACTGAGCCTCATGCAATAAGCAAAGATACATAATTTTAGGTAGCCTTTGTAGTTGAAGTTGTTGGCTTTCAGGTAAGCATTAATGAAGTCAGTGGAGCTTCATATAACTGCCGTGTTGCAACTACAAGGATTCATTTGAAGGACTCAAACTAAAGCTAAGCTTTTCAGAGGTAAAATTCAGAGTGATGGGGGATGTTTAGAGTGGGCTAATTTTAGAAGTAGTGATTTCAGTGCTTTTGAAAAAACTGCTTGCTTCTTACTTAGGTATCCTTATGAAAAATTCTCAGCTATTGCTCTGTATTAAGCTGCTGTTGAGAAGCTGAAGCTTAATAAGAACCAGGTAGTGCAAGAACAATTATGTGAGAGGGAAGAAGGTGGTGTCTAAACAGCTGTGGAACTGCAGCCACATTTACTGTAAAGATCCATAGTTACTTCAAAGTGCAGGTCAAAGCTGCAACAGAACTAAGGAGATATCTGTAATAATGGGCAAGGTTTACATACTAAGCTGGTGAAAATACATGGTGGTATACACCAAACAACTCAGCTAATGCCTTCTGAATATGAGATAAAGAGACAAAAGAAGGATTCTCTCTTAGTTTGCTTAGCAGTGCTGGTGTCTGTATTGGCAAGTAGCCAGGAATTTTCACTCAGCAGGACCATCTATGTGATACCTGTTGGAAACTATATGTCTGTCTTCCTGTGGAGATATCTGTTAAAAAATATAATTTTTAAGGTTCTTAAAAATTTTATAAGTCTTTGTATTTTCATTTTCTCCCAAATTAAGCTTGAATAGAAATTCAAGTCTGTATATGATAAACTTATATATTTGAATATGTGAAGCAGAAAAACATATGAGTGGTTTATAAAAGTGTTCTGATATAATTAGCATTTAAAATTATATTTACTGAAACCTGAAAAGATATAATATGATGTGTAGATTTGAAAACTCTTCCCATTACCACAAATAAATAGCTGGTTTTGATGAAATCTGAGAGGCTGAATTTGTACTGTAGCGTTTTCTGCCACTATCTGAGGTACTAATCTAACATAATCATTTTTACACATAAAACCTTTACAATATTCACATCTTCCTCTTCATCCATAAAGTCTTACACATGCATTTCCCACTTTTCCACCCACACTAATTTTTAATGGCAGTTTTAAGACCATGTATTATTTTAAGACATTTTACAGGTGGTTTGTTAAAACAAAACCACCAAACAAGACAACCTTAGCCTTGTGGGTAAAAGTTTTCATACCTTACCTAAAACCAATAAACTCCATGGTTCATTATCTCTCTCATTATAACATGTCTAAATAGAATTAATAGAGTACCTACCAGGAGTTTTCTGCCCTGATTGCACATGAATTTGCAAATGTTAATATTCAAGGACATTAAAACAAAAATAAAAGAAATTAGATCCTCTCAAAAAAGTGATATTTTAATGTTTGGTCCCATAAAATAAAATAAACATTACAAAAAATTAAGCCTATAAACATCAGGAAGATGGATAAGTTGACACACCATTCTACATATGTCTGTTTAATAATATTATATTTCATTTCTCATGCTAAGAAAACACCCATTACCCAAAGCAGCCATTCGTAAACAGCCATTGTGAACAGATTGCATCCTTGTTGGTGGTATGATAATTGAAATAAGTTTAGAGTCTTTTATGAGGAAATACCAGATGTATAAAATACCTATTAATCAACTCACTCGCTTTTGCAAACATCAGTTTCAATACCAATGGCTATCAAAGAATAAATGGAATAAGAGGAAAAATAGTAGAGAATTAGCAAAATGACTCGGCAGTGTGTTGTTATTTGTAGTGAAGGAGGTAGAAGAGAAAGCAGTCTAGGGTAAAAGGATTGTACCTTTTGGGCTTAATTATGGCCATTGATTTTTCACTGTTTATTCCTGTCTGCTTTTGGATCTCTCGCTGTAATGTCCCTCTTCTAAGCCTGCTTAAAAGAAGCTTCATGGACAATAACAGGAAGAGTCAGCTGCCCATCAGTCTGTTGTAGATGTGTGTTTCTATGCTACTAGTCATTTTTCAATGACTAGCTGTGTGTTCATGCAATAGGTTACAAAGTCATTACCTGTCCTGCAGTGAACTGGGCTAATGTAACTGGTTTTTTCTCCTTTTTGGACAGATTTAGACTTTTCTATTATTATTATGGAAGGAGGGGTTGCTTGTGTTTGTGTTTGTTTATTTTTCATTATATGCTTTAGGAACTAAGACTTTGGTACTATCACAGAAACAGAGAAGAACCAATGGCAAGGATGGAACAGTGGTGAATTTCAGATTAATCCCTGGATTTATCTGTATTACTTCTGTTTGACTTTGGGTTTTTTTCAGATGAGAGATAATAAACTTGTGGAAAGTTTTCCTGTTGTGATTGCAACAGACTCATCCCTTCTCAGTCATGAACTGTCTCTATCCATAAATCTTTCTGTCTGTGTAGAAATTATACTTAGCTGGTGAAAGAATTCATAGAATATAGTGAACTCATCAACTGCAGGTACTTAGATAATTGTGGCAGCTGCAAGAGCTGTAAAATACCTCGGTACTTTTAGGAGCTGTAGCAAGCATTCACTGCATTGACTTTTTGTTAGAGACTACTCTTTGCATTACTTGAACCACTAAGAGCACTTTGGAATAGGCAGCTCAATGGAGTGACAAAATTACCTTGCTAAATCTAGTAAACCAATTTAGTCTTTTAACGTCTTTTAATCAAGTAGTGCAGGCCAATAGTTCTGATTTTACAGCTGATACTAAAGACTGTAGGCAAGGAAGAGGGACTGATTTCATACTACCTCTAGTCTGTTTTGTTAGGTGCACTTCTAGAGCACATTTTCTGGTTATGTCTAGTGTTATTTCTCTAATTCTACTACTCTCTGGATTCCAACATGCAAAAACATCTCTGTGAGATATCAGACTAAGAAAAGTGTAGTTGAGAATGTATTTTTACTCATTATTTTCATTAGAAGCCAAGGGATTAATAACAGTCATGGTTTAGACACAGTTGGGACCCAAGCACCATGTGGCCTCTCACCAACCACTGCCCTCCCCACAGTGGAACAGGAAGGAGAATATGAGGAAAAAGCAAAACCCCATGGGTTATGAATTTAATAGAAAGCAGGAGGAGAAGAAACAATAGTAATAACAGTAACAGGGCCACTAAGATGGTTAAGGCCGTGGAGCACCTACCATATAAAGAAAAGCTGAGAGATCTAGGTCTGTTTATCTTGGAGGAGAGAAGGCTGAGGGGGGATCTTATCAGTGCTATTAAATATATAAAGGGTGGGTGTCAGGAAGATGGGGCAAGGCTCTTCTCAGTGGTGTCTTGTGACAGTACTAGGGGCAACGGCCATAAATGGGAAAACTAGAGGTTCAACATGAGAAAATACTTCTTCATGGTGAGAGCAACAGAGCCCTGGCACAGGCTGCTCAGAGGGGTAGTGGAATCCCTATCTCTGGAGACTTTCAAAAGTCTGTTGGACTTGTTCCTGTGTGATCTACTCTAGGCTATCCTGCTTGAGCGGGGGAGTGGACTAGATGGTCTCTAGAGGTCCCTTCCAATCCCCACCATTCTGTGATTCTGTAATAGCAATAATAGTAATGAAACAATATATAAGGTGAATGCTGTAAGATGCACTGAAATACTTAAACCTCCACCCACAGACTGTGCCAGAGACCATCATTCCCTGACAAGCCTGTCCCCTAGCTGTCTGTCCTGCCCTCCCAACCCCTGGTGAAAATTAACCCTATCCTATCTGAACCCAAGACCTTACCCACACCTTATTCTATACCATCTATGTCATGCACAGCAGATTTATTTAATGATTAAAATACAATTTAATCCATTGGCTTTTCTCATCCAAAATTCCCACCTTCCCACCTCACCTTCCAGGTGCACCCAGGCCCTTCAACAAAAGAAGTTCTGTGGATGGGTTTGCATTTCCTGAAGCAGGATCAACCCAGACCCTCTTCCCTAATATATTCTTTCTGTGCAGACTTTATCCCCTTCTGCAGTGTGTGGGAATTGTGAATGGGCATGACCAGGTCAATTGGCAGTCCCTCTTGTGTTAACTAATCAGGTGGCCTCTGATAAATGTGCATTACAGTGTTTGAAGGTCCCACCCTCCATTGCTCTGAAGGTAGTTTTTAACAGCCCATTGTATCATTAAAATTTCTTGGAGGCTGGTGAGCAATAGGGGATGTGATAGATCCATTCAATGCTGTGCTTCTTGGCCCAGGCCATCTATGTGCCTGGGACTCCACACAGCAGCCTTCCACCACTGATTTCCTACAACATGACAGGACCCATCAGTTAACAGGCCATTTTGCTTCTCATCATCTGGTAGTTTGTTATATAGTGGGTCCTCTTTGGCACATATTACCTCCCTGTCTGGCAACATCCCAGAAATCTTCATACTCTGGCCAGTTTGTGATTACTTCCAAGATTTATGGATGGCTGGGTCTTCCTATTCTAGCCCATTATGTTATCAGTGGAACCCATTTCTTCCTTGCAGCATCAGTGGCATGGTGTGTAGAGAAACCCCCCTGCTTTGAACAACCAGCCCAGCACTGGCAGTCAGGGTGCCAGCAGGAGCTGTTCTTCAGTCCTGACCACTTCTGAGTCAGCTCAAACTCCTTCATATGCTGCCAGGATCTCTTTTAGAGTTGGAGTGTAGCTGGCCTCAAATCCTTTGTATTCTTAACTCCAAAACTCTAAGGGCTGGTCCCAGATCTCTCCCAGTGCTCTCTGCCAGAGGCTTCTGGGAGGACTATTTTTCCTGGCTGTGGTGTAGAGCATGTTCTTAATAACTTTTCCTGGCCCAAGGGCTACTGCATGTACAATCTCCTGTTTAAGTTGTTGTAAGGCTTGTTGCTGCTCAGCACCCCATTTAAAATTCTTCTTCTTCCAGTTCACATGGGGGAGAGGGCTCACAATCAAACTGTAGCAAAACTGGCTTTCAGAAGGACTTGAATTATTTTCTTCCCTTTCTCAAAAAGTTCTTTTGCTGTGCCATCTCATATGATGATGTCATCAATGTATTGCAGGTGTCCAGGAGCTCCACCTTTCTCCAGTGCAGACTGGATCAGTCTATGGCAAATGTAGGGCCTGTGTTTCCACGCCTGGGGCAGTCAATTCCAGGTGTATTAGACCTCCCTCCAAGTGAAAGCAAACTGTGGCCTGCACACTGGTGTTACAGGAATAGAAAAAATGCAGTAGCAATGCTAATCATGGAGTACCACTTTGCTGCCTTCAACTCCAGTTTGTATTGGAGCTCTAGCATGTCCAGCACAACAGCACTCAACAGCAGCACAACTTCATTCAGGCCATGGTAATGAAACCCCCCTGTTAGTCTCCATTCTTCATTATATTTTCACACTGATCCCATGGGGCTGATGAAGGGTGAATGAGTTTTGCTGATCAACCTCTGTCTCTCTATTTGACAAATCAACTTCTGGATGAGGATCATGGTATCTTGACTGGTGTGATATTGTCATTGGTGCAAAATGGTGGTAGGGATTGGCACCTGCTGCTTTTCAGCCCTTATCAGCAACACCACAGAAGTGTCCTCTAAAAGCCTGGACAGGTTTAATGACCATTAAATTTCCTACAAGGCCCACTGGTATCCTTTTGAGTGCTTGAAATACCCTCTCCTGAGATAGTCTATGCAGAGGATGCACAAGGTCTTTGGGCCAGTCACAACGGGGTCTTTATGCCACTCCTTCCCAGTTAGGCTCACTTCGTCTTCCAATACAGTCAGCTGTTGGGATCCCCCTGTCACTATAGAAATAGAGATGTATTCTACCCCTCTATAGCCTGATGACATCAGGGAGCACTATGCGCCAGTATCTATTAAAGCCTTATGCTCCTGTGAGTCTGATCCACAGAGTCCCATAAACCTCATTGTCTCTTGCCTCCACCTGTCTAGAGTTAGGACTTCTCTAATCCTCATCAGAATCACCCTCTTCATATGAAAATTACTTTGAATCTCCTTCAAGGGAATCAGAAGTAAACTCAGCCCTTCTATTCTGGAAATTTCACGGGGGCAACTGAAGTGGTGGTCTTATTAGAAGCATCCCCTTTCACTATTGTTTCCCTGCAGCTCATGTACTCATGGTTTTTCACCCCACTTCCTCATGTCATCTCTGTGGTCACATAGGGAAAACCACAGCATATCCCATAGTGTGCACATTCCATATTCTCTATCTTGGACAGAGGAGTGTCTACTCCTAATAGCTGAGACACAGGCCTGTACAGATGGGGAGTAGGACATGTCCTCTTTCAATTGCTGGACTTCCTGGGACAATTCCTACACAACCAAAATGGAAGCCCACAGGGACAATTCCTACACAACCAAAATGGAAGCCCACAGGGAGGAAGAGATATTGCCTTGTAGGAATTGGTCAGCCAATTCATCCACTGTCCCTGGCCATGTTTCCAGGATACTACTGGCTTATGATGGTAGTGCACTTCGTATAAACTTCCAAGATGAGAGGTAGTCATTGGATTTCATCGGAATCTGTAGGCAACTGCTCATCATTCAGATCATTATAAATCACCTCTAGTACAACTAATCCCTCAGATACTCAATACCAATCTCTATGCTGGTGCGCTTGCCTGGGTGACATGTAATTTCTTCCTCAAAGGGGTACCTTTCCTTCATGCCTGACAGAAGTCTCCTGAGGGTGAGGGATTGTGTCTGCTTTCCAATCACCTTGTCAATGATGACTTCCCTAGACAGGGACAGCAGCTGCTTGGCTTCCTTCCCCTCTGATTCCAAACTACCTGCCCTGTTATCCCAACATCGGAGCAGGTACATGATGATCTCCTTGCCTTGCAGACAGCTGACATCCTTTCACTTATCTCTCAGCTCACTCAGGAACAGGAATTGAATGATTACGTCTGGATCTTTCTCCTGTTCTTGTAGTGGACCTGGCTCATTGTCATTGCTCACAAAGCAAAATTTTATTTATTTATTTATTTATTTTTCTGTATAGGGGCAACAGATACCATCACAGGTTGGTTCTCTGGTTTAGCTGCAGCATCTGACAGTCTGTTTTTAAGTCCATAGACCTTTTTTTCCCCTTGAGGGCACTGAATAGTGTTGAAAAGGACTTGCTAAGTGTGGCCAAGGCCCCAACACATTGCAGTGATTTGTATCTTTTGTGAATTGCCAGACTGACAACGGATATGTGGAATCAAACTCTATAACCCGAGATAGGTTATAAAGTAGTCATGTTTATTATGGTGCCGGGTGCAAGGGGGATAACTCCTCCTAATTTGTGCACCATACTTCAAAGCAAGCAATTATTTATAATGAGAAACATACATATTCATTGGTAAAGGAGGGGTTATTACAATTAATTCCAGGAATAGCTGTGGTTGTTATAATTATTTCTGGGAACTCATTAGCATAAGTCTCCTCCCATTGACACCTGTGCGCTGCTGTCTGGTGGTCGTGGTCTGGGGTCTTCTGGAGAAGGGCCCGCAGTCTTCCTCACAGTGTATTTTTAACTTTGGCTCAGAATGCAAGGCTAGGCTGAGGTGGCAACTGCAGAACTGCTATGATCTAGCTTATCTCTGGAGGCTCCTCTCTGCTCCTGCTTAGCTCATAGTTAGTCCCTTTTATCTACACAAACCAAGGTTACTCAAAGCAGTACATCAGGGTTAGTTTCTTCTACTCAAAACAAGCTACAGCTGCAAAATTAAAAGACTACAACCCGACATTTATGTCTCACAACATACTTTTTCTAAACAGATCACAGGTTTATTGACATTCTTTACTTGTTCAGAGGTGAAATTCCAAGACAGTGGAAGCGCCCACTACCCTAGGGACTTGCCCATACTCTCCCACACAGCGATTCTCCCATACAGCCTCCACGCATATCTCTGTGTCATATACTTGGAAAAGATCTATGTCGCTGTAAAAAAGACCTGGTACACATTCAGAAGGCACAGCACCAAGAGCATGCTGGCTTGAATATTCCAAGAATATCCAAAATTCTCAGAAGCTGAGAAAGTCTCCTCCTCTGTCTTTCCCATAGATTGGATAAGATCACTAATAAGTGACAGGGCTGCATACACTTATCAGCTTAACTTCATGACAGTGATATATCATAAGTCAATAATATCCAGTACAGCAACATGATAATTCTGTTCCATTTCTCTAATATAGACACCACTGCAGGGAACACAACAGGGATCTACACAATGCTCATTTCAACAAATGGGCTGGCGTTGTGATCTTGCAGTATTTAGTATAAAAAGTGCATACAACAAAAATGGTTTTGCACACTTTGGCCAGATTTTGTCATTATCTCAACCCTTTGTGCCCCATGTTGGGCACCAAAAAGAACTATTGTAGCTTACACCCAGATGGAGCTGAGCACCTTGTGGCTACTCACTCACTATCCTCCCTTTCCCCCAGATCAGGTTGGGAAGGAGAACAAGGAAGATAAGGACAATAAGGAGAAAAATGCAAACCCCCATGGGCTGAGATAAGGAGAATGTAATAGAACAACGTAAGATGAGAAGAAACAATAGTAATAGCAATAACAATAACAAAACAATATATAAAATGAGTGATATAAAATGCACCAAACTGCCTAAGTCTACACCCACAGCCCAGACAGAGACCCCCACACCCTGCACAGCCTGCCCACCACCACCACTGCCATCACATCAGCTGTGATGTCAGTATGGTATCAAATATCCCATTGGCTGGTTCATTTGTCTATCCTGACTGTGGCCACATGCTGGCCTGTAGTGAAAATTAACCCTATCCTAGCTGAAACCAGGAGTATAATGTAATTTCTGACATGCAAGCATGTGAAACCATCAGTTTATACAGAAATTTCTACTGTTACTTGGAAAAATATTTGCTCATGTCATAGGAAAAAACACACATTAGTAAGTTTAATTATAAATTGCCATCAATCTATGTCTGAATTTGAATATTCTTTATTTTCACAATACTATGTTTACAAAAGGCAAATTATTGACAGAGCAACTGATACCTTTGATTCAGTGATGAAAGGGGGCACATGTCAAGAAATACTTTTCTGACAAGCAAACACTGAGGAGGAAAAATGTATTCACATTTAGCTAACTACTTAACCAATTAAGACACTGGAATTGGCCAAGGACATTGAAGGACAAGAAAGTAACTTTACATAAACTTATCGGTGGCAATGAAGACCAAGTTTCAGGTCTCCTGGCATTAAAATTAGTACTAATTTGTTACTAAGGAACATCTCAACAAGTCATAAATTATATGGAAAGCTGGTAACCTATCTTTAAACCATATTCAGAAGTCTTGTTTTTCCCCTTCATTAGTATTCCTAGGTCAAGAGTTGTTATATGGAAAAAAACTCTGTATCCCAAATAGTCAAGTTAGACAGTTGGAGCAAGCTGTGATTCAGAGTAATACTGAGGAGACAAAACAGATGACATAGACTATTAAAGTCAATGCAAAATCAAAATCTATGTATTGCAAAGATGCTGGTCTATATCTAGTCTTTAGATTGATGCCTATTTAGTGACAACATTGATATCTATCAAGGGCCACTGGTAAAGCCTTTTGCATTCAAAAAAAAAAAAAAAGTTTCCATCTCTTTTGAATAATAACACAGCTGCATGCCCTTCTTTGAGCTCCATGATATATGAGCAACATTGATGTGTCTGGCAGATGTGAAGTATCCACCTCACATCTTCAGTATTTAGTGATGATTATGACAAAAGACATACACTATAAACCTAGGCAGTTTATTAGTGAATTCTGAATCTTTAAAGTACAACCTTGCTAAAATGAGTAGTTTTCACTAGAAATCAAGAAACACAATCCTCCTTAATGTAGCTGCCAGTGAAAATTTTTTTGAGTTTTTATACCAGTAACCCTGATAGACTTCACCAAAATAAATAATCTCAGAAAAACATTGTGGCAGCTGGTATAAGTACTCCTGAAATGAACAGGCAGAAATGATTAAATGTAGAAAGTGTAGCCTTTACTTTATAAAAGGAAAACCTTGCTTGTAACAGCTGTTTTATTTCTGTTGTCACACCACATGCTTGCAACTTGCTTCTTTAAAGCACCAATATATCATTTTAGCACATAAAATTTGGGATACAGAAGACAAATGAATGTTTTAATTCTTGGATTTGATACATGGAGGACAACTGTTCAAATAAAATAAAATTGCCATAATGTAATAATCATAGATAGTAATATTTGCCTTATTAATTTTCCTGTCTTTCCCCAAAACTGTAAAGAATTCAGGAAATATCTTAATTGTTCTGTCTAATAGAAATTTGTTGAAATATTTCCTTATTTCTGTAAGCTGTGAATCAGAAGTTTCAACATATTCCCTTTATTCTATTCAGCTCTACTAGAACCTGCATAAAACTCTGCTACTATTAAAGTCTCAGCACTTAAGGTTTAATATCTACTCCAACAGTGAGTAGTCTTTATAAATGCATAGAAAATAAATGAAATCAATGTATAATTTAAACTTTAAAATAAAAAAATAAAGGGAATCTGTCATCAATTTTATTTGGTTTACATAAATATTAACAAGTTGTATACAAAGCTAGAGAGTTATATAACTTTGAAACATTCTGGTACTTCATATACATTTTCTTTGTTATGCAATTTTTGCAGTTACAGCAAGAAAACCAGGGTGATTGGGTTGCCAATTTGTAATCATAGAATGGTTTGTGTTGGAAGGGACCTTCAAAGGTCATCTAGTGAGCAGGGACATCTTTAGATCAGGTTGCTCAGAGCCCTGCCCACCATGACCTTGAACATTTCCAGGAATGGGACATCAACCATCTACATGGGCAACCTGTTCCAGTGTTTCATCACCCTCATTGTAAAAAATTTCCTCCTTATGTCTAGCCTAAATATAGATTCTTTTAGTTTAAAACCACTACCCCTTGTCCCATAGCAACAGTACTTGTTAATAAGACCATCACCATCTTTCCTATAGGTCTCAATAAAGCCCTCAATAGTCTTCTCAGAGCTTTCTCTTCTCCAGGCTGAACACCACCAACTCTCTCAGCCTTTCCTCATAGAAAAGGCATTTCAACCCTCTTCTGGACCTGCTCCAATAGGTCCATGTCTTTCTTGTGCTGAGAACGACCAAACTGAAATCTGTATTATGAGTGGTCTCACCAGAGTGGAGTGGCAGAATCACCTCCCTTGACCCACTGACCACAATTCTTTTGATGCAGACCAGGATATGGTTGGCCTTCTAGGCTGGAGCACACAATGACAGCTCACGTCCAGCTTTTCATCCACCAGTACCCCCAGGTCCTTCTCACCAGGGCTGATCTCAGTCCCATCATGTCCCAGCAGTTGATTAATACTGAATCTGATATTGATATTGATACCAAGGATTGCCCCGACCCAGGTACATGACCTTGCACTTGCCCTTGTTTGAACCTCATGAGGTTCCCATTGGCCCACTTCTCAAGCTTCTCCAGGTCCTGCTGGATGGCATCCCATCCCTCAGGCATGCCAACTGAACAACTCAGTTTTCTGTCACCTGTAAACTTGATGAGGGTACATTCAATCACACTATGTCATTGATGAAGATATTAAACAGCACTAGTCCTAGTATGGCCCCCTAAGGGACACTACTTGTCATTGATATTCATCTGGACATCAAGCCATTGATAACTACTCTCTGGATGCAACCATCCAAACAATTTATTATGCCTGAACAGTCCACCCATCAAATCCATATCTCTCCAAATTAAGACAGAAGGACGTTGTGGAGGCCCAAGTCAAAGGCCTTACAGAACTTTCAAGTAAAAAGGTAATTTGACAGAAAAGAAACCCTCTTGTGTTCCAGCTGGTCCTCAGATGTTAGAGGGGCTGGAGGTGGCTACATTTAGATCCTGAGTGATAATCCACTTTGGCACTATTATTCTGTCTCATTCAATGTGTTTGAACTCTCACAGCTCCAGGTTTACTAGTAGTGCTGTACTCCCCATTTAGTTGGGCTCCACAGTTTCACACAGCCAGTAGTTGGTAGTGCCCAATGAGAGAATTTTTCAGCTAGCAATGTGAAAAGTACAGTTTAGTGAAAGCAACAGAAGTACAGGTCCTTATGGATTGCTGGTGATAAATATACTATCTGCAACAGCATGTGCAAATATACAAAACACATTAAGTTAAAATAAGCATCTCTAGAGAGATTTCTAAGTTTTCCCAGGGAAGTACTTGGAAAGACTGGATCTTACTCAAAGGTGTCTCTGTGTGGGGGAAGAGAGGCTCAGCCCATTAATTGATCCCAGGAGTTAGAGATAGTCTGTGATGGTACCTTCCCTGACTTGTCCACAATAAGGTCTTCCCCAGCGTCTCCCTTTCCTTAAGCCATTTTTATATTATTTTTCA
>JANHGN010022709.1:0-10556 GCA_024605025.1 Megaceryle maxima | reverse complement strand
AGGCTTCCCAGGGAGGTGGTTGAGTCACCACCCTTGGATGTGGTTAAAAGCTGTAGAGTTGTGGTGCTTGGGGATATGGCATCACATCATGTAGACTTTAGTAACATAAGAGGAAGAAATAAGACAATAGATGATTGCAACCCTGGCCTTCAGGAGGGCTAATTTTGTCCTCTTCAAAGACCTACTTGGAGGAATCCCTTGGACTAAGACTCTAGAATGTAGGGGGGCACAAGAGAGATCGTTTATGTTCAAACATCATTTCCTCCAAGCTCAAGATAGGTGCATTTCTTCGAGTAAAAAAATCAAGTGGAGGAGTAGGACACGCATGGATGAGCAAGAATCTGCTAAAAAAACCTCAAATGGATAAATGAAGTTCATAGTGTGTGGAAAAAGGGACTGGTCTTTTAGAAGAATTATAAGAATGTTGTCAGGGTATGTAGAGATGCAACAAGGAAGGCCAAGGCCCTCTTGGAATTAACTCTGGCAAAGGAAGTAAAGGAAAACAAAAAGGGCTTCTTGAAATACATCAATGGTAAAAGGAAGACTAGGGAAAATGTGGGCCCACTGCTGAACGATGCAGGAAACCTGGTGACAGAGAATACAGAGAAGGCGGAGTTACTGAATGCCTTCTTTGCTTCAGTCTTCACTACTAAAACCAGTCCTCAGGAATCCCAGACCACGGAAGTAAGAGAGAAAGCCTGGAAGGAGGAAGACTCTCCACTGGTTAATGAGGATTGGGTTAGAAACCACTTGGGTAAATCGAACATGTACAAACCATGGGGCCCAACTGGATGCACACATGAGTGCTGAAGGAGCTTGCTGATGTTGTTGTTCTACCATTTCCCACCATTTTTTTAAAGATCATGGAGAATGCCAGAGGTTCCAGAGTACTGCAGGAATGTCAATGTCACTCCAGTCTTCAAAAAGGGCAAGAAGGAAGACACTAGAAATTATAGATCAGTCAGCCTCACCTTCATCCTTGAAAAGGTGAGGGAGTAGCTTATTCTGGAAGTCATATCTTAGCACATGGAAGAAAAGAGTAGCCAGCATGTATTTACTAAAGTGAAGTCATGTTTGTCTAAGTTGATAACCTTCTATGGTAATGTGTCTGAATGGGTAGATGCAGGGAGAGCAGTGGATATTGTCTACCTTGATTTCAGCAAGATTTCTCACACTGTCTCCCATATTATCCTCATGGTTAAACTCAGGAAATTTGTTAGAAGGTGGGATGGTGGGATGGGTTTAAAGCTGGCTAAAAAAGGGAACTGAGAGGGTTGTGATCAGTGGAACAGAGTCCACTTGTTGACCTATAACTAGCAGTGTTCCCCCAGCGTCAGTACGGGGTTCAGTCTTATTCAACATCTTCATCAATTACCTATATGAAGTATTCCTTCATCTAGGAGTGTGCACTCAGCATGTTTTCTGATACCAAACTGGGAGGAGTGACTGATAGACTGGAAGGCTGTGCTACCATACAGTGAGACCTGGACAGACTAGAGAGCTGGGCAAAGGGGAATGCAATGAAGTTCAATAAGGGCAAGTGTAGAGTCCTACACTTGAGGAAGACCACCACTGTGCACTAGCACAGGTTAGGGGTAGACCTGACAGAAAGAAGCTCTATGGAGAAGGACCTTGGTGTCCTGGTGGACAATTAATTATCCATTGAACAACAATGTGCCCTTGTAGACAAGGCCAAAAGCATCCTGGGGCTCATAAAGAAGAGTGTGTCCAGCGGGTAAAGGGAGGTTTTCCTCTCCCTCTACTCTGCACTAGTGAGACCACATCTTTGGAGTATTGTGGTCCAGTTCTGGTCTACCCAGCTCAAGAGAGACAGGGAAATACTAGAGAGAGTCCAATGGAGGCTACAAAGATGGTGAAAGGACTGGAACATCTCTCTTATGAGGAAAGGCTGATAGCCCTGGGACTGTTTAGCCTGGAAAAGAGAAGACTGAGAGGGGATCTTATTAAAGTTTAAAAATATCTGAAAGGTGGGTGTCAAGTAGATGGGCCAGTCACTTTCCATGGTGCCCTGTGATACGATGAGAAATAATGGCAACAAGGTGAAACACAGGAAGTTTCGCCTCAACATGAAGAAAAACTTCTTCACTGTGAGAGTGATGGAGACTGAATAGGCTGCCCAGAGAGGTTGTGGAGTCTCCTTCTTTAGTGTCTTTCACAACCTTCCTGGATCTGTTCCTGTGTGGTCTGCCCTAGGTAATCCTGTTGTGGCAGGGGATTTGGACTCAATGATGTCTTGAGGTCCCTTCCAACCTCTACCATTCTATGACTCTGTGACTCTGTGTTTCTATGGTACTAAAGCCAGTGTTGGACTGAAAGCTTCCCTATCAAAGAAAAGGCTGACACCAAAAATCCTGCTGTCCAAAAAATTGGAAAATTTGTATAAACATTTTTTTCCAAGATTAAATAAATACCTGAAACACAGAAATATTTGAACAATGTTAACTAAAGAAAACAAACTAGTAGTGTGTCTTCATTTGAAAGGAATATCACCCTAAGGTTAACTTAAATATTCTTACTGTCCAGAAATCATTAATAGATGAAACCAAATTCTGTTGTGTTCTTCCATTAGAGCTGTTAGTGTTTTGTTTATCTGCAATAAAAGTTTGAACAATGTGTCGTCGGTCAACTTTATTCCTCTGTTTAATGGACTTGGTGACCATATCTTGACAGTACCAGGTGATTCTTGAGTAAATTATAACTGAGCTAATCAAGATTAACTGTCCATTCTAATGAAAACAATAAAATTAAGGGAAATCTTACAGTTAATTAGATGAGCAGAGACCAGTGGATATAACCTTTTGTTCAACTGCAGTACCACATATGAAAAATTTCCACAGGAAATAATAATGCACCTGAAAAAATCATACACCTTCCAAAAGATCATCACATATCATCTTTCTAAGTTTGCTCCTCTTCCTTCAAGAAACAGACATAACTTTTCCCCAGCTTAAAAAAAAAAAAAAAAAAAAAAAAAAAAAAAAAAAAAAGAGACAGGATTTTTTATGTTTGATCTGTATTTCTAGAGATAAGGTTTCTAGTCTTTTTGCTTTGTCTCTTCTTGACAACAAATAGAAAAGTTTGTGGAGTTTTTTGGCAAGATCACAATATGAAAAGTATTCTTTGATACTATATGAACACAACTTCAAAACAAACAGGAAAAAAAAAGATCATTTATCACTGGAGTTTATCTTAGGCAACCAAAATATGTTCCTGTATTACTCTTTTTACAGTGTTTCATGGACATATAACAGTCAGAGAAGGTTTGACATTCAGCAAAGAAATAATTACAGATTTCCAAATAATAGATATTGCTAAAATTAGCTTTTTCTATTGCATGGTAGGGTTGAATGCATGCAGTGAGCTTTCCCAAATTAGTCAGGAAAGACCATAATGGTAGGAAGGCACCACTGGGAATAAAACCCTTCTTTACAAAGTACATCATATTTGTGCTAAGCTACTAAGAGATGAGTAGAAGTTACAGGGATATGGAGTGAATTTGATTTATGTTTCTTTTGTAGGCATAAACAGGACAAGTTTTTGCTTAAAGCCAGAATCTCAATGTGCCTAATCCATCACCAAACAGAAAAATTAAGTAGCACCTGACAAAAGGGACAACAAGAATTCAGCACATCAAAACAGTCACTTATCCTCAAACCAGAACAGAGACATGTTTTTACTACATCAAAGATGAGAAGCAGATATGATTCTACAACTCTTGATTGCAAAACTTATTTTTCCTTAATTCTAATTCCCGCTATTTTTCCTTTTTTCTTTTTTTGTTCTTTTTCAAATGACTTAATTTCATTGTTGTGGTGTTAAATCTTTTGCATTTTTCTTATACTTTTTAATTGTTTTAAAAGTTCAGTATTGTGGAAATTCTTTGGAAATCAACTTTTGGTTTAACACAGTTTGTTAATTTTAAACATTTTAAATAGAAGCAATATAAGAAATGCATTAATCTTTTTTTTTGAATGCACATTTATTTTTCACTGATCAGATGATTATATATGTTCTTCTATATTTCTTTATAAACAGATTTTGTGTGTTATTTTACCATCTTTTTCAATTTCTTCTGTGACTGGTCAATAAATCCCAAAAGCAGAACAAGACTCAGAGGAGGTGGGCAAGGGTGACGTGCCTGTGAAGCTCAGGGAATAACATAAAGTGTTATGGGTTGCAAAGAAACTGACCTTGATTTCAACACAAAGGGAACCAGGGGCCTTTGTTTTATATAAATAGCTACCAAGTGTTGGTGTTAATGTTTGTCCATGAATTCATTAAAAGATTGTGAATGTCTCCCTTAGCCAGACCATCATGGGCAGAGTGAACATTTGTTCAGCCCAACACAGAGTATAAAAACACAGGAAAACTATCAAATTAATTTTGAAGAAAGCAACAGGCTTGAGTTGGCATCAACCCTCCTATTCCTTCCTAGTGTCACAACCCCATTGCCAAGCTACCCTAGGTAGTGTGGATAGTCATGTGAGATTCTAAATTACCTTGGAGTAAATTAAGGTGAAACAATGACAAACAATTAATCAAGTTGTTAATTTTATTTGAACCAGGAAGCATTACCTGTACTCTAGGAAAGCCTTGGTTTCTAAGGCATTAAATGTGAAATAGTTCATAAAAGCTTAAAAAAGGAAAGAAAGAAAAAGAGAGAGAGAAAGAGAGAGAGAAAGAAAGAGATCACCACCCTTGAATACAGCAACAGGACTAGTCCAGATCTTGAGTTCTTGGGTGGTAGGTGCACACCAATAAGTATACTGCTGTCTCTTTGCACCTGGGACATGGGTGGCATCCCCAGATTTACATAGGAAGCATAGAGAGGCAGTAACTTCTCTCTGTTCCTCAGAGGAGGAAGGGTAGCATTAAACCTCTCCACTAATTGCATCAGGGGTCATAGAGACTCTGTATTTAATTACCACTGGATGACCCTTTGGTAAGGCCTATAGCCAATTCCTTGGAGCAATCACAGTAGTCATGATTGAGCAACAAAAAAATTTATTTGGGAAGGGCTGCTGTGAGGCCTGCACAGAACTTACCTCTTTCTGTAATCAACACCTAGCATCGTAACAGGTAGTATATATCATAGAAACCAGTAATGGGAATCACTTTGGAATCATGACCAAACTATATGTTGCAGTTGGTATATTTTGCCAAGTATAACTTAAATGTGTATTGAGATTTTGGTATATTTTTTAATCACTCTACTAACTAAGAAATCCCATGTAACATCAACTATCTTCAAATAACTAAATTTTATATTAAACTTTACATGCTCCATGTGTAGAATATTTTTAAAACAAGGTCAGTGATTATTGGACTCTAACATACATCAAATGAGTCCATGTAGCTGATCTATTCTATGGCACAATACTGCATTATCTAGCAGAAACAATTAATCACATTTGAAACTTCTTTATAGTTATACAATAGCACAGATTTTAGTGGTCTAAGTATAGTAGAATGCTGATTGAATTTTTCTGTCTCATGGGAACATAAGTTATCTTTCTGATGGCAAAGCACACTTCTTCAATTTTATTAAATGTATTCCATATATCAAACAGGAATGCACTGATCAGCCCATTGTGTTTGATTATAAAGGGCTAAGAATTTTAGAAAAAATGCTTTGGACCATCTCACATTTCCAGTCACACATACAAATCATGTTCTCTGGGTATAGCAGGGCCAGCTGCCTTAGTAACAGCATCTACCCTCTTTACCAACAGAAGTGCCAAGTACTTGTGCTTGAGGCACTGGGGTCCCTGTGCAGTTTCCATAATTTCATAGCTTTCCCAGGGAAAAGTGTCAGCTTATTTAGTGAGTCAGGGAAATAATTATTTACAGAGAAAGTTGGATGAGCTTACACTTCACATCACCTTCTGTTAACTATGCTCCTTCTTGAGGAAAGAGTGATAAGGTCAGTTGTTTTCTGCATTGAGCATTTCCAAAATTTTTGGACATAAACAAGTGATCCAAACATCCATATGGAAGTAATACCTTTTACTACTTTTGTGACTTATATCATACCCTCAAAAAAAAAACCCAAAAACCAACCCAAACCAACAAACAAAAAACCAACCAAACAGAAAACCAACCAACCAAAAAACCAACAAAAAACCAACCAACCAAAAAACCAACCAACTAAAAAACCAAACAAACAAAAAAACAAACAAACAAACCCCAAAACACTGAATACACTGTGGGCTATAAAGATGTAAATGAAATAATGTTCAAGCATTTCCCTGATTCTTGAAGCCTGCAAGGGATGCTAAGAAATTTTATTTTATTGCACACAAAAAAATAGCACTTTTATTTGTTTGTTTTAATTAGTGATTTCTGGTTTGCTGCTGTCAGTAGAAAGCATATTTCAGTGATCTATGTCACCCTAAGGCAAGAGTAATTTTGAGCAGCAGGGGCAATCCCAGAAGTACAGTTAATCAATTGGAAACCAGTCACTCTTTTCTTCAGAATTGCTTTATAACGATAATTAAGACAAATTTCTGTCTCCAAAGCATTTATTTTGGTTTTGGGTAGTTTGTGGGTTTTTATCCCTTTTTTCTTTTGTTCACTACTTATTATTTCCTTGAAGGCAAAAATACTGATGAATACAAAATACAGTAGATAAACGTTTCATTGTAAAGTAATTCCTATCACCTTTACCTTTGGTAAAGGTATTGTATCTAATATTAAATTAATACTAAGAAAAGGAATTTAATATATCGACTTTAAAAGAAAAGACAAAAATATGCAATATAAAGCCCAATCCTGAGAACATTTAAGTATTTCTTAGAAGAAGTAAGGGAATTAACTTTCACTTCTAGATACTCTTTTAAAGGCAGAGATGGTTGAAAGAAACAGTGAAACTCAGCCATAGTTGAAATAGCATCTCATAATTCTCTGTGTTTAGAGAAGGTAGCTAAAGCCATATGGTAAATTTTTTAGACTTTAGATTGAAAAAAAACTATTTGAAAACTAATGGGATTCAAAACAGGCCTTTTAAAAACAAGCAGAAAATGAAGCTTTGTAAGGGGCCTTAATTCACCAGGCTACAATTAAATTGCTTTTAAACCAATAGGATAAGCAATATTAAAGAGAACTGAACAAATAAATCACCAACACTTTATTTAAGGAGACTCCTTGACTAATTAAAACTAATGGAAACTATTCCTTGTACTATCAGACTTTATACTGTAGGTTCTAGCAACAGAAATTTCCTTAGGGGCAGGGAAGAAGGGAGAAAACAACTCAACCTGTCTGGATCTTGCTAGTATATCCCCTGGTATAAGGTGGCTATCATGAGAGGAACAAAATTAAAAACTTGGAAAGTGCTTATGTCAGTATTCTTCCTGTGAAATCTGAACCTGAATCTGAGCTTCAAAAAATTCATAATTTAGACTTTTATCTGGATCACCCCTTACTGAAATGCTACTATAAAGCAGCTGTCCCAGAATAAAGTTTGTATTCTTTCTTAATGCAGGAATAAAGTGCTCCAATACTCTCAAATTTTCTCAGTATCTTTACCCAGAGTAACTACTCTGAAATTCTGAAAATAACTGTGTCATGAAGTTTATAGCTCTCTTGACTCAAAGGGTTTCAGCAAGAATAAGGTTTCCTGAATTAAAATTCTGACTTTTCAAGGTAATTTTAGGGAGAATCCTTGACCTAAAAGAGAAGACTTTGTTAGTTCAGAAATTTATTCTTGACTTCTGACTTAACTTGCAGGTACCTAAGTTCCACAGCTGACACACTTTGTTTCTTCTTGAGCATTTAGGCTTTCACCTCTAAGCATAGTCAGAATAGATCATTCCTAATAGGAACAATCAGTCCATCCTCTAAGTTTAATTGGGTTCCCAAAACACCTTAGCCACATAAATACAGTAATAAACATTACATGTATTTGACAGAGTAGGAGCATCACCTCCCTTTTGGCACCTTGAGTGGTTAAAAATAAAAAAAGGAAGAAAAAAAGCTGGATTTTAAGCAAGATGTGTCAGGAAGGGTTTACAAATCTCATGCAGCCTTCTTATTTGCCCCTCAACTATTACATATTCTTCCAAGCATATCTGTATGGACTTCAGACTTTCTCTTCAGGGAAGAGATTCAAATTCTTTGGATCTCATTTCAAAGTGACTAACATTTTACACACACTGCACAATGAACATCTGTACTGAATAGGATGGTTTGGGACTTCTCCCTTGAATCTAGGCAACAGATTCTAGTCTCCATCTTTTCATTAATATTTTGTATCTTACACGCTGATAGTAGAGCACAGTCCGACATGCTAACCTAAATCTTAAGGTAGAAATACTTAATCAACAAAAAGTTCAGACTGCTGAAGTATTTCAGAAATAATCAGCCTGATTTAATCAGATTTTTTTTTTTTTTTGATTCAGTAACTATCAACCTTACTACTGTGATTCCACTCCAACAACTCTCTTTTAATATATTTTATACATACTTATGCATGACCATGAAGTATTCATCAAAGCACTGACAACACAGAGGGAAAAATAGAACAAGAAAAGAATTAGTATGAAGAAATCAAGACCAATTCAAATTTATGGAAATAGGAAATAATCTCATTTACTTATTCCTGGTAGGGGTAAACATATTCTCATTTTCTTACAAAATCCAGATAAATCTTATTCAAAGACATATTCTAATGAAAATGAAAGGTCTACCAGAGCAGGACTGTTCTACCTTCTGCATCATTACAGAAGTCCTGAAGTATTTGTATAGTTTATCTCAAAGGACAGCTTTTTGGCATATTCTGCATAGAGTAAGATGAGGGGTCTCACAGGTTGCTGTGCAAAATGGATTAACAAATGAAGAACTTCTGTTATAATATTCATAAACAAATGTTAAGTTGAGGAGAGAGTAAGCTATGTGCCAGGATGAGATGTCATGCATTATTAAACAAGAGCATACAGAGGCAGAATATATTAACATACTGTCCAACTTTCATGAAACTTAGTCTACTAACAGTTCTTTGGGGGTTCAGCAGGTAGCTATCCTAGAAAAGGATGAATATTTAATACAAAAAATACTTTAAGGAACATTAAATAAGAGATATACTTTCTACTAAAAAAGGATTGCAAACATGAGTTGTATCATGTGCTTCATAGATTATATCATGCTTGTGCATGTAGAGGATCAAGATCTATCACAGACTGGATTATATGAACTAGTTTGATGTACACATGTAAGAACAAACAATGATATTACATATTATGGAAAGGACGAAAATGCTTCTGCTACCTGGTTAACTAATTTAATTTCCTTTGGTGACCAACATCACTCTACTTATAGCTTACAATAAATAGGCACACACCACTTGTTGTGTGCAAAGCAGAGGTTTAAATCTATTCAGCATTTTATTTAAACTCCACAGCTAACTCCTAGAGTAATTAATGTGTTACATTTATGGATGCCATGCTGAAATGTCTGATCAATAATTAAAACCATAATTTCAAAAGCCATAAAAGCACTCTTGAAATGCTGTTGCACTAAATTAAGGAATTTTCCACCTACTTATAAAAATATGCTTATAAAAACCACTGCTGCTTCTTGTAGCCAATATAAATTCATAGAGGAAGAAAGGAGGTTGATTTCATTTACTCACACCATTAGCTTTTTTTTTGCAAGTAGTATTTTTTCCCCAGTAAATATCCCTTGATACTTCATTTAAAATCTAAAGGAACTGCTCTGTTTTGAAATTGTTACATTATACATCATCAAAACTTTGGGTCCTAGCATTTGTATGTCTTGTCACAAATGGTAAAACTCTTTCAAGCCATTTAGGCAGCTCTTCTTGAGGGTCAGACTTATTTACTGATGAACAGTTGCAAGTCACTGCTAAGTGAAGGAATGATTTTTGCTACCCCTAGTTATGTACCATGCTCAGTGTTGGCTAGCAGCCCCCAAACTCTGCAAAACATTGTTTTTCCTTGAAGATTAGAGAACTAAACCAGGATACTGTCTCAGTCTGAAGTGAAACAAGTAATACTAGGTAGAAGTTATAAATTAGGTCATTAAAGACATTCTCTCCTGTTTTGTCTTCAGAAGAAATACACAGGCCTGTGTATAAATAACTTGAGAAGCCCTTATGAGAAAATAAAAGCAGAGGTTATATTAAATACAAAGAAGACTGTAGTCTCAGTTCTTCACAATGTACATTATATAATTCCAGACAATTCAGCAGAAGAAAAATTAAACAGTTATGTGGCTAATTAGAACACAAATTATAGGGCATAAGTCATTACTAAGTGGTAGAGACAAGAAGCAGCATCTCCCTTGGGAAGTCTTTTTAGATGTATCACATTCTTTATTGTTCACTATTATGCTTTAGCCACAATCAGGGTCAGGACTTCAAGATATAGAGTATTTGCTCATCATCTCAAGTGTTAGGTCCCCATATCCTAATTTCTTTGATGTAGGTTTTCCATCTATATACTATTTTAAAAAATTACTATTAAAAACAACCAAACAAATAATAATGCAAACACCTCTTACAGTTACCTTTTATGAAG
>JANHGN010022707.1:54804-73742 GCA_024605025.1 Megaceryle maxima | reverse complement strand
CGCCTCCCCCCCCGCCCCCCGCTGGGCCCCCGCCCGCCCCCCCCCCCCCCCCAAGGGGCGCCCCCCTCCCCCCCCCCCCCCCCCGGCTGCTTCTCAGGCTCTCCTCTGCCTTCTTGCCGCCCTGCCACCTCTCCCCAGACAGCCTTCCATCACCCTGCTGTACCTTATCTCCCCGCAGCCTCCCCATGGCCCCACGACCAGCTTTCCACACAGCCCCCCAAGGTCCCTTCATCAGCCTCTGCCTCCTCGCTGCCCCTGCCAGCTAGCTGGCTCCTCTCCATGCTGTCTCTATGTCTCCTCCCCACCCCAGGGGCAGCAGGCTCTCCTGCCTGCTGTAGTCACCAGAGAGAGTCTTCCTTATCACCCACTGGTATGTCTCCTTACGGTGCTCCTTCTCCCCTTCCCTCATCCATTGGTCCCACAAGCAGGGCCTCCCCAAGCACATCATGCACATCAGCAGTAGCATGTCCCACACCTGCCCAAACAGGGCTAGCAGAGGCCCCAAGGCCACCAAGACTGCCACTGAGATCTATGTGTTATGGCACTCTGGAGGAGAAGGACTTCCCCAGCCCCTTTCTGCATTCCCTGGGATCTGAGGCTGTCCTGCAGCTAAAAAGACCTTTGTAGGCATCAGCTGGTGAGCAGGGATGGCCCTGGGGCAAGGCCTGCTTGCTATCTTATGTATAAAAAAGAATAAAAGGTAGTTATAATGATGATACAAAAATTTCTGGTGTGGGAGGTGATTGTCCCTTTCTCAGCTCTCAGGACTGCCAGTTTCAGGCCCCTTGTAACACAAGGGAAGATGGGCCCAGCCCTGGTCCCTGACCTCAGCACAGCCTGGGGAAAGAACCATCAGGTTCAGTGGAGTAAGAAAAAGAAAAAACTAAGGCAGTTGTTTTGTTTCCACTCTTCCTTTTAAATGAAACACCTTCCAGTGTTTTAAGCAAAACATGACTTTTCATTCTGAAATTTCCTTTAGAACCATTAAAATGTTTTAAAGTGGTTGAAGGCGAAGTGAGATGTTTTGATTTTTGTCGCTATGAAATGTTTCACTCAACACATTCTTTGTGTTTCTTGATTTGCCAAAATTTTTCAAAGGTTTCTACTTTCTCGCCCAAGATGTATCTATGTATTTTTTACTTTTTTGAAAAGGGAAAAACAAAGGGAGAAAAATATCCTTTATCTCCATGGCTTTAGAGGAAGTAGAATTTTATCCAAGAAACTAAGAGCCAAGCAACTCCTCTCCAAAGGTCCAAACTTTCAGACACTTAGTCATCCCTTCACACACTTGCTCACACACCAAGTCTAGACATGGGATGTCTCAAGCTCTGGCAGAGACTCTTCCATCCCCAGAGGTCAGCCCAGAGTCTTTCAGGTTTGATTTTGAGCAGCTCTGAGGAGAGGCAACACAGCAGAGCTGAACATGCACCATGGAAAAGGAAACAGTGGCCACAGGGGGACAGGCAGGGACATTCGGGACCATGGGACACGCTGGCCTGCTGACCCCACAGGCTCTGGTATTGCAAATCCTTCCCATTTCCCAAGTCACCACACGATGCCTCAGCACATCAGGCAGACATGAGAGAGGGGAAGCCAGAAGACCTTTGAGGAGCTGGCACGGGTAGAGTACAAGGCACACACTGGGTTGGTGAGTACCAGGCAGCCCCACAATGTGTCACGGCAAGAAGGGCCAGAGCCATCCGAGCTGCTCTGAGAGAGGCATCCCAGCACAGGGGCTTGGAGGAGCCTTCAGGCCAATGCAGAAAGTACCAGGATTCTGCCTCTGCTGGAGTCTGTATAATCCTTCCTGTCAGAGATAACAAATCTTGGGGCCTTTACAACACCTCTCCTGAAAAGCACATTTCATTCCTCCATCTCCTCCTGCCTTCCAAGCGCACAAGATTGCAATAGGTATTACCGAAAATATTCCCCATGGGAGCTGACACTGGACTCCCTTAAAACCCAAACACCATCACCCCTCCTTCCCCAAGACACCAGTGAGTGCTATGCTCTATTATCTCTACACCCACTAAATCTTTCTGAAATAAAGAATAAACATTTCCACCACACATAGTGTAAGTGTATGTGCCAAGCTGCGTCGCTTCCTCTCCTCTGTGGTTGTTAAAAAGTGGTTTTGTTTCAATGGTGAAGTGGATGGACAGATTCCAAGTCTGGTGTCCCCCCTCCCTCTGCATACATCTAACACTATCTTTGGTTTATCACAGATTCCTGAAGAAAATGTTTATGGGAGCCTCTTGTTTAAAATCTTGGCTCCACCGCAGCATAATTCCTATTATTTGTTAAATTAAAATCAAGCTGCTGTTAATGCACCGTTATTGTGGCAAAGCGGAGCCCTTGAAAATGAAGGCCAAACACACTCTTTCTCTGAGCTTGAGGGAGGCACTTCCCATCATCGTCCCTCAACACTCATGGCACAGCAGGCTGAAAAGCAGTCTCATGGCCTCTGACTCCTTAAACATTTTCTTTTTGGTGGAAGAGCCACAGACTCTCTTGCTTTGCTGTCCAAACCCTGTCATCCCCAAGTCCAACAGCATAAAAATTGTCTGTAACACCATTGAAAGGTCTTTACCTGAGACATCTCTGTGGCAATGCCCTTCCCATTCACCATAACTAAATTAATTTTCCTCCCTCTTCTGCAATTTTCTTCTAACGTATACCATGGAAAAATCAAACCCCTTCCTATTTCCTACCAGCCACAGCTCCTGTGACACAGTGAGCAGTGCAAGGATGATCTCTCTTGGGTTGAAGTCTGGCAGAGTTTACATTCCGAACTGTTTTTCAGAGGAGAATCTTAATTTTTTCCAGGAAATGTTATGTTGCTGCTTTGAACTGATTGTTTATTTATCAATTTAGTCATTAACCTTCTTCCTCACTCCTTTGGCTTTTGATAAGACAGAAAATGTCAAAAGGAAGGGAAATGGACTCAGAATGATTTCCCCTGGCGAAGGATCCCAGTCCCCAGAAGGAAAGGGAGTTTTCTCATCAATTTTAGCAGAGACACGGCTTCACTCACAGTGCCAGGTTAAATCAGCATTCCAGCTTTTTGGAGGGTCTGTGTGTTAGACTTCAGCAAAGTACCTGGGTCTTCTGGAATGTTCTCAATCTGTAGATCTCAAAGCCCTTGTAAATACCACTGATCCCTATTAAGGTAGGAAGTAGGAAGAGCTGGCCAGGCAGTGGGAGAGACAGAAATGGGTTCCCAGTCACCCCATTCTATCCTCTGCACCACACCAACTTTGGTGGCACAGTGTATACTGATTACAAAATTAATGTCTTAATTAATGCATCGCTTATTAATATTTCATATTCACAGAATTATTACACACAACCCAAACACAGGTAAAACACTACAACCAGAGGAGTGGGGATAACAAAAAAAAAAAATGGTTGTGTCTAAACTTGTTCTTTGCTCCATCTAAACTTGTTGTTTGTTGCAACTAAGCTTGTTTTTTGTTTCTTATTCCAATGCAAGTAACAAAATTCTTACCATCAGAAGTTTCCCAAAAAGGGAAATGTCTTTTCCCAATAGCTGACATAAACATGTAAGTGCTACCAAACATATTTACATGTTTGAAATAGATGGTATAATTACAGTGACTTATAGTCAATATTCAGTCTTTCCCCGGTTTAAATGCTACCTCCTGAAACAGCACAACACACCCTTTAACTGTGATCACGTGCTCTTTTTTAGACACTGCTGCAATTTTTTTTTCCAAAAAGATGTAACTGAAAAGCAAATGGCATTGTTTAAAATAAATTCTCTGCCCTCCTGGAAATAATAAGGTGACATCCCTTACAGAATGTCCTACTTCTGGTACTTTGACATCGCAGCAAGCCATCTGCAAAATCATTTTGGACATTTTTCCAGACCCCAAGCTTAAATTTCAGCAAGGAAATGCAGTTTTTCAAGACTGAAAAAATTCAGCAAGGATTTTGAAAACAAGTCAGGTAAAAGCTATCAGAGGAAATACCAGCAAAAGCAGTCATAGAGTCCTCCAATAAAAGCAGATCCATTCCAGACTCAACAACAAAGGTCTTTTTCCCCACTTTCAGCCAATACTGATGTTCCTCAAAGGATACAAAACAGCAGTTAAATTCACTTTTATCTAGTGTGTCTCACATTCTGTACAGCTCTTTTAAAAAGAGAAAGCCACATTAGAGGAAGAAACACATGACTATATTCCACAGCTTCTCCAGGAGATCTCACAAGTCAGGCCTCCAAATGAGACGACCTCTTTATCACCAGTAATATGGGTTCACTTTTGCAGTAAGTCCAATTTCTGATGATTTACTAAGAAGGCATATCCATAGCCTTCTTTGACAGGTAAGGAAATGGAGGGAAAAGAAGAGGAAGGGCCTTACCTCTGTGAATCACTAGCACGAGCCAAGGTTATCACCCAATGGTGATCATGTAACATCTACCTTGAGCACAGGCGAAGAAATCTCTACTGCCCCATGTGAACCAGAGGTATCGAGAATTACTTTCTTTGAATCTCAGATGAAGACTCATAGGTTTGGAATGTTTTCCACTGCATCATCTACCTTCAACTAGTCTTTATAGAGTTCATTGTCAGGCAGAAGTTGGTTTTCCTCTCTTGAGCTTTCCACAGACTTCCAAAGCAGAGAAAAGCTGCAAAGGAAGAGGCTCAGCTACAGGTTTCTGATTTTCACCTACATAAAAGGGGGGTTTAAGGCTATCCCCAAAGACAATTCTCACCAGTCCTGACTCAAGGGATAGAGCAAACAAACACTGTCCCTCCACAGCAGTAAAGTTGGTGAGAAGTAACCCCATCACGCAAAGGTCTGCCAAGAAGATCCTTGCTGACATCTCAGTGAGAGCCCTACCATCCCATGCACCTCTCAAATTGTCTGTCACTACAAAGCAGTAGGCAAAGAGGTCACAGTGAGAGACTTAGATCTCTACGTCAGTGAGCAAGCCAACAGTTCCAATTTGCTGACTTGCTTTTCGATAATATCTCCCACTTGGCTTGTTCACAGATTCCTCCGGTCTCTCTCGTGGGGGTTTTGACCCAATGTTCCTGCAGGAGTTCCTATTATCAGCTGTCCCAACCTTTCTACATGACTGCTGAAGTTGGACCTTAGCCTTTCATTTCATTTTCATTTGGCTTCTTCCCCAACTTCCCATATTCGAGCACTTTGCTTATTATCAGTCTGGTCCCTCCTGTACATTCCTCAGCTCCATTTTACTAATTGGTTCAAGCATGAGCCCAGTGTTCCCTAAAAGAGAGTCACTTCCCCTCACACACAGTCACTGCCACGCATTCAACACCCTCCACAGACTCCCAGAGCAGGAGCAACACTTCTTCTCCAAAAGGTGCTGGTGCCCTTGACTGAATGGATCTGAGACAATGATCGATATAATCACTGATATATGATTGTGTCCCATATTGGTTCTTCACAGCCCAGGGAACACGTCCCCTGGCAGGCCCTGAAGGTTGTAGGACAGATAGGCTTCACAACCAGACATCCATTTTCACTAGCACTTTCATCAACAGCTTTCCCAGTAATATCCCAATATTGCACATCACCTTGGGAAGCACCAAATTTCAAATAGCCAGCAACATAAAGCTAGGATGTTCACTTTAATTCCTATGAATTCAAAACATTTAGATTCTCATATGGTCCATGGAACCAAAGATGCCTGCTCCACCCTTGTCAGTGACTTTGTCTTTGCAGAACACAAGTCACCACCCCTTCTCTGTGACTCCCAGGTCATAAAGAGATGTCAAAACTACTCACCTCTCACTTGTAAGGAGGCACTGCTGCAGATTGTGTAACCACAAATCACAGCAGCAGCTCTCCTGCCCCTAGACCCAACCCAAGTGCACCAAGGACTCCACTTTCTCTAGCTGACTGGGCAGAAAACTCACAAAGCTTAATTTCTTACCATGCTTTCCCAGGAGAAATAAATAAATAAATAAATAAATAAATATCACACCAAGAATAGCTGTCAAGTCATATATCCTATCTCACTCCAAAAAGATTTAGGCAGATTAAGCCTGGAAGAAAGAGAAATTATCAAAGGCTGCTTGTTTGTTAAAGACACATCTATACTCCAGCAGCACCTGGTTACTGTGAGACATGTGGAGCTGGAAGCTGGGCTTGGGGGTGCAGGTTGCCCTCCCTAAGCACCGTTCTCCAGAGGGGAAGCTAGAAAAGAGAGGTTGTCACTAGCTCTGAATGAAAACAAAACCTGCAAAGCCAAAACTATTTTCATCTTGCAGTGAGCTCAAAGTCACCTAGTACATTCCGTGGGTAGTCCACTGACCCCATCAGCTCAGCACCCAATAGGGAGGAAAAGCTGCAACCCTGAGAATGGAAAGCCAAGCTCCCTGGGACTGTGGCTTTGGAAGGAGGTCCTGTTGAGCCAAAGTAGACAGAGGTCTTAGACACTGCTCTAGAATGATCTTGCAGACTCCCACTCTGATCTTTAGCAGCAGCTTCAACCTTTCCACCCTCCATTTAATGAGTGCAAAAGTCAAGGTGTCCAAGGGATGGGGGATCTTTGGAAGAGGGCCAGAAGATATTTGCCAGAGGGCTGGAGAAAGGATGAATGCACTATGGTCATGGCAATAAAGACGACAAAAGGACACGTAAAACTCAAAAAGCTACTGACAACTAACATAGTGCTTTTCCCCCAGTCTCATATTGGAAAAGGTCCCCAAATGATGTAAAGTAATAAACCTTGTTTGAAGTACCACCAATTTACTCACAGTGCACACCTGGCTTTCGAGTTTGGGGGTCCCCAGGTGGGTGTTGCACAGAGCCTGAATTTCAAGGCCCAGGCTAGGAAGACCCCACTTGCCTCATGTTGTCCCAGCCTCAAATAAAAGACCTAAAATTTCTCCTGTGTTTCAGGCAGCTCAGCCCCTTCCTCCAGATAGTTGTTCTTTCCCCAGCTGGATAGTCTAGTTCTGGAGCAATACAAGAAATAGACAGAGAATAGAGAGAAAAACACTGGCAGAGCTTGAGGAGGAGAAAAGTCATCACTGGTTCCCACTGTCCACATGGAACAGGCAGTGTTGGGTTCCCAGCAGCCAGATGGGGTGGAAGGAGAGAAATGGGAGCAGCGTCCTAGGAGATACAGACTACCCTGAGCGGAGGCGAAAAGGAGATGAGGCAAAGGAAGCCACAGCCTTTTGTTTTTGCAGCAAAGCAAACACAGGTATTTTATAGTCATCAGCCGCCCCTGCCTCCCAACTGAAGTCTGAAGCCCAAGGGTAAGCAAAAGCTGCAAAGGGACATTTGCTCACCCAGAGGTGCCCTGCGCCTTCTCTTCAGAGAACTGCCCCAAGCATGCAAGGCAGTGTTTGGCATGTTAAACCACTCCTAGACCAGGTCTCCTACTGCCTCTACTGCAAAGCCCTCAGCTCTGCCAACAGCAGACAGCAGTCTGCTGACTTGCAGTTAACCCCATCTCCCAGCCCTTCTCCATCTCCCTTCCCTGCCTCAATGCTGGGAGTTGGGAATGCAAATTATCCCACCAAGACAAGTTTTCAACATCCAGCCCTTTCTAATTTTTCCTCCCATTCAGCTGAGACAGACCCAAGCTAAGAAGAGTCAGACTCACCACATGTACCCCAAAGCTCAGTGTAAACCAGGGAGAGGAGTTCCCAGGGCTTGGGCTGAAGACTGGGGAAACAACAGGCACATCTCTTTAAACCTCATCAGCTTGCCAGTCTTGTGACCTGAAATCAAGGCTGTCAGGAACAACTCAGAGCTAAAACCAGTGGTTATTGACATGTGAGCTAAGGGGATGGCTCAGAAGCTTTAGGCAGTCACTGTTCCAGATAACATGAAGGAATACACCTTGCACGCACACACTGGACACATCTGGCCAACTGCTGCTCCTGGTCATTGCCATGTAGTTGAAGTCAAAGGCATAAGTCTGGAGGAAGAGCAAAGGCAGAGCTCTGTGAGAAATAGCAATATCCATTCTGTTCATAACAGCACCTCCTACTCTACTGGTAAAAGAGAGATGGAAGCTGAGCCAGGTCTGGAGCAGACAGTTGTAGGTAGCAACCCTGCTTTACTCCTTGACCAGAAAAGTGTTATTTACCAAAGCACGTTCAGCTTATTTTCATAGCCCATATAATGCAGCATTTTCCAAGTTGGTGCTTGGCAGATGGACTTGACATGGACTGGATGCCACAGTGCTGACATCAGCCCTAGAGTAATATCCTAGGTGGAAACAACTCTTGGGAGACTTCACTATCATAGCCTGCTCTGGAAGAAGACAGCCTCTGCCAGATCTTCATTGCAGGCAGGACAGGACCTTTACTTCACAGTGCACTGTTTGTGAATGGGTGGACCCAAGCCTTCACCGGGATCAAAGTTTGGTTCACAGCACTGAAGACATACCTCCATTTTGATGTCAGGTCATCAGAGTGAGTCATTTCAATGACAGAACAAGCTAGAGCAACACCCGCTGGGCAAACATGGTTAGGCTGACTCCATTCAGTCCCAGGTCTTTCTCTACACCAGAAACCCAAGCAATACCAGTGATGGGAGAATGGCATTGCACTAGATTTACTCTGTGTAGCAGGGATCAGACTCTAACCCCAGATTTTACACAGCTTTTTTATCATCTCCTCTCACCACCACTTAACTCCAGCCCCAAGTGCTGGAATAGCTAAATACCATCAGCTAAATTGCCTCAGAGAAAAGAAAATGTGCATTTTTACAGTCCTGAGCTAGAGCCCTGTTCTTGTGCTTCATGATGAAAGGAGTTCTTTAGGCTGCACAAAAGACTTGCATTAAAAGGCAAATACTATTATTTCCTGCCTTCCCCCCCCCCCTTTTGGAACCCAGAGCAGATGAGAGGGAATTTGTAATGTGGAAGCAGAGGTGCCCCTTAAAACAAGAAATCAATGTGCCTGTCTAGTCCTCAGCTGATGAAGGACCAGGTGGATTCTTCATAAGGGTAGAAGAATGGTCTTGGCTTGGCACTGGAACTGCAGCAGGAAAAAAAATCTGTGGTGACACACAAAAATCCCTTCACAATGGACTAAAGAAAAAAAAAAAAAAACCACAACAGATTTCTGAATCTTCTCATTCGGCAAGTGTTTCTGCAGTGACCATCTCTTCCTGCTTGCTCAAATGCCCTTCCCCTGGCTAAAGAGGAGTGGTGTGTTTGATTCACACACAAATCCCATATGTGCCCTTTCCATCCTGTCTGAGGTGCAGCTTCCCAGGCTGTATCAAGTGCAAAGTGAAATCACCTGAAGAGTGTCGCTTTAAAAGCCACGGAAGTGCAGAGAGCAGCACCAGCAGCAGTCAATAGCAATTTCCACCGCCAGGTCGATACCATCTGATGGCTGTGTAGCTGTAAAGATTGTTTCACACACATATCAGGAGGTGGGCAGGGGCAGGAAAAGTGGAATTGGTTTTAATGATTGCAGGATTCAAAGTACTCCTGGCTCCCTCTCCCTCTTCTTCTTTCACAAGAAATACACGCACAAAGAGTCAGAAATCAAATTTCCAGCCCTGTCAGTTCCTATCACACCAGCTCCACAGCTTGGACTCCTTCCCAGTTTGCCAGGGAAGCTTCTCCTAATCCACTGAGAAGTGCATTACCAGGAGATGGAGTTGCAGCCTGTGTCCAAACTTCCCTGCAGTTTCAGGTCATTAGCTCCACTGGTTTGGACACAGACCTGCAGCAGAAGCATAACACTCAGGTTCGAACCCAAAGGGTTTCCGGATGAGGGTAATTTGCACTATTTTACCTCCCCAGACAAGACCAGTATCTCATTTTGCTGGATGCTGGATGGCCAGGGAACAGTAGGCAAGCACAAAACAGCTAAACACAAAAAAGAGGGAGGGTATCCATTCTGCAGAGAAAATGTGTGAATGGCTATAGCCTAAAAAATAATAGCACATTGTGTTTCTGTTGCCTCAAAGTGCTTTTCAGCCAGTGACTCTGGGGCAACACATGAACAAACTGTGTCTTGGTCAACATTAAGAGCATTGCTGTGGGATGAAGGAGGCCAGTTCTATGGCCTGGGGTTCCCAGGGCCAGCCCTGTAGTCTCAGCTCTGCTTTTTGGCTCCTGTAAGTGTGCTGAAATACAAGCCACTGTTTCCCTTGCACTGTGTCTGTCTGTCTGCCTCCTGCCTGAGGCATGGACTCTTCTTTACAGGGTTTCACTAGCTGTGATCTCTGCTAGGAAAACCTCTCAATTGCTCCTGCAGTAAATGAAAGCCAAGACTGTGTCTGCTTTTCACAAAATAAAGAACATTAGCTTGATTCTTTGTCATCTAATTCATTAATTCACCGACATCTAAGCACAAACTTCTCCCTCACCATCACATAAATAAGCAAGATAATTTTTTAAGGAGCTGAGCCTCTGGCAGTCTCTCCTCTGACCCTCAGTGCCTGGGTACCCACAGTGGGAGCAGAGCTGGGCACCTTCAAACATCTCTCTCTCTGGAAACTGGGACAAAGAAACCTCTCCACAGTTCATCAGACTGTACCAGATGGACACAAGCTACCTCGTCTGCTCCTCAGGTCACTTCATAGAAAACAAGTCACTGCTGTCTTACATGCCCATCATAGAATATTTTATTGACACCTTCGGTTAGACCTCATATGATAACTTGAGAAGCAAAGACCTTGTAGAAAGCCACATGAACCTGTACATGTCTACCACATGCATCCCTACACATCCTTTCCTCTCTTTCTCCCAGCCCCTAAGACATCAACACCTATTTGCTGCAGCTTTTTTTGTTTATTTGGTTTTTTTGTTGGTAGTGGTGGTTAGTTTGGGGGTTTTGTTTGTTTTGTTTGTTTGTTGTTTGTTTGTTTTAATAAATATGGAAACATTTCAGGGCCTGACCACCAGCATGAATCTTTTATGGAAGGGATAACACACATGCACAACATCCACAGTGGTTAAAAGCATGTTCCCAAACTCTCAGCTTCCAGAGTCCTAGAAGCAGAAATAGCAGGTAATAGTACCTAAATCTTGAAGCCTGGAAATGTTGAATGAGGTAGACCTTCACTGTAAGGGCTGGAGAAGCTTAAGAGGGACAGGCTGCTGGGGTTTAGCCACCAAAGCTACTATTGCTCTGGATCCAACTTCACAAATAGGTTTTTTCCTATGAAGAAATATAAACAGAGGAATGAAGAAAGGCGAAACACATAATCTCAATATCCTTAAACAAGGCAACATGCTGTTTCAGTTTAAAACCCTACTGGTGTATACTTGCTCCTTTCAAAGGACCTACCAGCTTTCTCCAAGAGTGCTGCTACCACCAGCCAGAAGTTCCACAGCCATGAGAGATGGCCACCCCAGTGCTCCATCCTGCAATGCTGCCAGGAGACATGGGAAGGTAACAAACATGGTGGAAGACAAATAAAGCCCAGGCCATGGGATTACTGAAGCATGTTAGCTCAGCAGAGGGAGGGTCAACATGATGCAGTGGACCTCTGACCCTTGAAGGAAGCTGGAAAATGAACTCATCCTCTCTCTACATGCATGACACTGATGGTGAGGTCACTTGTGCTCTTCAACCTGGTAAGCAATGCAGAAGAACCTAGAGATGATGAAATCTTGAAATTCAGAGCTGAGGAGGCGAGACAGGCCACCTGTATTGACTAAACCTACTCTGGTACTGTGCAGATAGAAGAGCTGTGGGAGTTTCAGGTCGATGTCTACCCTGCCTGTGGGAACCATGTATGCATTCAAGGAGAGACCCCCCCTGCCCTGAGCCCTGTGGTGTTTCCTCAGTGAGTTTCCAGCTTTGCTACTGAGCCAGCATTCGCCACCCCTTCTACTCACAATAATCCAAAACACTACAAAAATGCATTAAAAAGAAATTATATCCCCAAATTATTATAATAATTATTTTTGTTTGTCTTTGGGGTCATGTTTTCAGGTTTCTGCAAAAATAAAATGGAAGGTCCTTGTAATAGTGTGAGACCAGAGGCTGGGACTTTAAATAAAATCCCATACACTGGATGATGCTCAAGGCAGTGGCGAGCACAGCTTCTGCTTTGCCTGTGCTCAACCCTGAAAAAGACTGAAAGGGCTCTGTCTGCTCAGCAGTCAAAGAAAATCTTTGTCGTGACTTGATCCCAGATACCCACAGCGTGAAAATAGCTGAGATTGGCATGTTCGTTAGGCTCTCAGGTAAAAGGCACAGTAAGCAGCAAAACCCAAAATAAATAGTGAGAGTTGACAACACCAAGTGAGGGAACCTTGAATGGGAAATAAAAGACAATTCTGAACAGTGAGAGTAGTTAATCACCAGGTCTGGTTACCGAGGGAAATGGCAAATTCATCATCAGTCAGAGGTTATGTGTGGAGACTGGATGTTTTTCAGAAAGTGACACTCTGGTTCAGGACCAAGTTTTTGGGTTTAAAAGCATCTCTCAGAGCAGAACACCACCCTCTGTGGACGATACTGGCCTGAGCTCCCAGACCAGTGTGAAGGTCACAGTGCTGCAGAGCCCCCACCTCACAGCCCAGCCTCTCCTCCCGGGCTGGGTCTCCCCATTTGCATTGAGGTTGGCCCGTGGGGCTTGGCACTGACTGTGGCCCTTCTCCCAACACCCTGCCTGAGATGACTTTCGAGTCCCAGCCTCCATCACACTCAGCCCCAGTGTAGTACTCCTGGCCACCAGGGCAAGTTGTGCTGCCTCACTCCCTGCACCAGAGTATTGACTGCCCAAGACAGCCAGGGAAGCAGAATAATGTTATATTTTTCCCTTTACTTCTTTTCATCTCTGCATCTTCTCCTTCCTTCCTTTAGCTGCCACACAAAACCAAGCCCAAAATACATACTCTGGCTTCTGTTTACCCTTTCAGGCAGTTTCCCTGACGCCCAAGATGCTGATTTGAACTGACCTCTCTCTCAATGCCACCTTACCACCAACTCAGATCTCCATCCCTCATTGGAAGCAAAACAAAAACCCAAGGGCAAAGCAAAGTGGCCTTGGCATCCCTGATGCACTCCAGCACCTTGATATCCCAACCATCACGTGGGAGAAAAGCAAAATAGAACAGAGGCCAACTTCCAGCTTTAAATGTGGGCATGGGGAGCAAAATGCCGGTCACGGCACCGCAGTTCCCACGTGAAAGTGACTCCCCAGATCCCAAAGGGCAGAGCTGTGCTTTCTATCCTCCTTCTGCACCAGTCAATATGGCCAATTTAAACATCTTTCAGAAGAAAGCACCTGCCTGCAGCTCATGCTGCTTCCCTGACCCTTGTAAATCCAGTCTCTTGAGTGAACGGCTTGTTTGGAGAGAGCCCTCCGTTTGTTTGTCTGGGCTCTAGTGATAATAGCTCTAATTTATCTCTGAGCTGGGCAGGCATGTCTAATGTGTTTGAGTATTTAGAAACATTACAGAGGTTTCATTTGGTCAATTGTTTCTTGAAATCCTTTCCCACACACAGAACAGCCATGCAAAGGTGGAACTACTCCACCACAGGCAACCTTGAAGCTGCAGCCTGTGTGGCCAGCCTGGGAAGGGCACACACACAGCAGCTGCTGGATTCATTGAAGAGGGGGCACAGTGATCCCAAAGCCCTTATGAATACCTGGTTTCAGAAATTAAAGACCAAGCAGTCGACCTTTGAAAAGGACAATGACAAGATGGTCTGGAATGTGCCACAGCACCTGCTCCTGCTTAGACCTTCCAACTTTGTTTGCTTTATCACCCATATCCTCCACATAGACACACACTCCATCTCAGCTCAGACTTGATTAGGCAGGGTTAGCTTGGCATCTGCACTGGGAAGTACAGCACCTTTGGCCAACACATTGTATGTGATCTTAAATTAACCCTTCCTGCACATCGAGGTCCATTCCAGCTATAACCAGACACCAGTTGAGGACCCCTTAAACTGTGTCCCAGAAGAAGTGGTTAAACAGAGTCAGTGCTGGGGAACGGTGGGAGCAGGTCACAGGTAGAACATGCAATCTTACCACAGAGTTACTTACAGCTCAAGCCTTCACAGCTGAACACGCTACCGAACATCACCTGCGCTGCGCTCGCAGGGCTGCGCGTGCTTCAGCCCGTGACAAATGCAAGGTCACGTGCCTCGGCTTAAATCACTTTCGTGGAGGTTTCAGCAATTCTCTTCATGCCATTTCAGCTAATTTTAGCTGTGAGCTGAGAGGCTGTTACTAAGGTTCAGCTGACTGGTGACAATTTATCAGGTCACCCTGTTGGGGAGCCTGATCCGACTCAGCTCTGCCCTTTCTGCTCTCCCTTTTCCAAAGGCTGGAGCAGGAGCATAGAGAACTAGACTTGTTCTACAGCACCTGTAGCCCCAGAGCAATCTAACAGAACAGAGCACGACCAAGTCCGTGTTTCTCCCTGTGCCTGTTCTCCATATCACCCCATGCACCAAGATGCAACCAGTGCCGGGGTGCAGTGCATTGGGCATCGTGCACCACTGCGCAGCCAGGAGGAAATGACGCTGCAGCTCCCTGGCTGAGATCATGGGGCTCATTTATAGAGGCCAAATGTAATTACTTACTCTGGCACGCAGCCAGGTTACCAAGGTTAACACCCTTGCTCTCCGAAGAGCACCAGGGGAACGTTAGAGCAATGCTGCCAAGACGTTTTATATGCCTTGACTTCAGGTGTTGCAAGCAGCATGATTTAGCAAGGGCCAGTCAGGAGGAAAAGGGTTGTCATGGAATTTTTTAAAAAGCAAAACAGAAGGAGTTTGCTTTCTGTTTGGCTGTTTGGGTTTATTAAATTTTACTGTGCTGCACCAGGGACCCAAGTACAACAGCTCCTCAGAAAAGTGAGGCCTTGCAAATGCATCCTTCAGTTGCTTTGGAAAGTTTCAAACCTCTCTTGGCTTTGCTAGAAAAAAAAAAAAAAATCTTGCGAGACCTTCAAAAAAACAATCGCTTCATCTCTGTCCCTGAGATCCCTGTCCCTATGATGGCCTTGGCAGCGTCTGAGCCATCATCTCCTAGAACAGGGGCTGGCACAGACACCGTGTCTGTGCCACACTGGCCAGAGCGAGCGCTGGGCTCAACAGACTCCTATGGCGCTGGCAAAAGTTTCTCATGGCTCTAAATTATTTCACATAGGTTTAAACCAGATTGAAATAGTCCTTGTTAAAAATAAAAGCCACCAAATTTAGCCTTCCTTCCCTATTCCCAACCCCCTCTCCTGCCTCCCATTTCCTGCAGTATTTGCAACAGGCAGCTGTTTGGGAGGTTTTTCCCCAGGGGTTTTGTTTGTTATTTATAAAGCTTTGGTGAAAAATGCAAAAGAAAGGGAAATTAAAAAACAAAACGAAACAAAAAAACCCCAACAAAAAACAACAACAACAACAAAAAACCACACACACACACACAAAAAAAAAAAAAAAACAAGCAAAGGAAGAAAGAAAGAAAGAAAACCAAAACCCACGAGAAAAAGAAGAAAAAGAAAGAATCAACTTCCAGGTGACCTCTCCTTCTGCAGCAGCTCTGCTCCCTGCAGCAATGAGGCATTGAGGCAGCCACGGCTTCAGGGACCACATACAGCATCCTTTGGGGTCAATGCAAACCTGCCCTCTACCTTCCCTGGAGCCTCCCTCCAACCCCCTCTGGCCTCGAGGGATGTAGCAACGAGGGATACAGTTCCCTTCATTTAGAGTTTACTCTTTCAGTGAAAAATGTCACAAACCCACACCTCTTAGAAATGCCGTGTAACTGGCAGGTGTCCCTGGAGCTTACAGGTCTGGAGGACTTCCCAAAAACTGTTAGCACAGGACCTTGGAGGAGCTAGGCTGCTGTCCCCTATTAGTTTTTAGGGCAAAGCAGAGGAAAAAAAAAGCATCACAAATACATCCCTCCTGATTGCCCCTCTGCTGGGATGAGAGCAAGCACCCAAAGCTGCTGTGGGCCTCTTGTGTCTGCTGATAAACCAAAAAAACAAAACCAAAAAAACCCAAAAAACAAACCCAAACCACCACCAACAAATAAACCACAAACAAACAAAAAAACCAAACACACCCAAAAAATCACAACCAAAAAGAAAGATGTTTTATCTCTGGCCTTCACCTTCTCCCATTAGCCCACGTAGGAGAGGGTAGGGCAGAATGCCAATTTCTGTCGCCTCTGTGGGTCCCCATTCCAGCAGAAGAGGAAGGACAAGCACAACAAGAACAGCAGCCACATGGCAGCAATCCCCTTAGCAGGGCTGTGATGGCTCCATCCTCTGCTCAGCCTGGTGTGGGAGCCAGGACGATGCCAGATGCAGGAGCATCACCCCATGCTCCCTACTCCTGCGGCTGGGGGCGGAACGCTGCAGCAAAGCATATGCGTGTATTTATCTATATGTATGTGTTTCTGTGTGTGCATCCATATGATGCACATTGAGATAAATAATATTTTGAGAACAAGCATTTCATTTTAAAAGTCACTGTGTGACAAGAAGTTAATTATCTATCATATCATCTCTCAAACCCAAACATTTTGAAAGCTAGGAAATAACTAATTAAGATCATCATAAATCTTACTCTCACAAGCTCATTTTCCTAAGAAATAGGAAGAAATACATATTTCATCACAATGCAACATCCGTAACTCTGACCTATAAGATATTAATGACTAGGTCACAGAGTTTCTTTATCTAAACACTTCTTGCAAAGGTCACAATAAGTAGCAGAGGATAATTATCTAGTAACACTCTCCTGGCAACCTAACTTCCAATAAATATGTAGAGAGATAGTTAGGAGAAAAATAAATAATAAAAGGACAACGCTGAGAACTTCTCACCTAACACAAGCCATGTGACTTCCTCAGATACCTTTTACTTTGAATCAGGACAAATATATAATTAACTTATCCCAGTTAAAGCTTTGCTCCCTCTTCCTCCTTCAGACAACTGCTCCCAGCAGCCTTCTTATACCCAAGCCTCTACCCACTCCTGGGCTTTCCGCAGATGTCTGTTCAGTCACAGCTTTGGCAAACAGCTGGCCATTTGTAGAAGACAACTTCAGATTGAACCTGGATCAATAAATCATAGAATGGTAGGGAGTAGAAGTGATCTCTGGAGATCATCAAGTCCAACCTCCCTGCCACGGCAGGAACACCTAGGGCAGGCCACACAGGAACAGATCCAGATGGGTCTTGAAAGTCTCTAGAGAAGGAGACTCCACAATCAAATCCCCTAGAGAAGATGCAGAAAGCTAGACTAGAACTACAACACTATTAACATGCTCAACATGACTGAAGAGCTCAAGGACTTGAACATGGAGGAAATTTCACTTTTTTTTAATGAGAATGTGAAATGTAGGTGGGACAATCATTCAAGCAAGGCTTTAACCATGGAACCATGTTTAATAGGAAAAGGGTGTTCACACAGCATCAGGACTGCAAAGGAAAAAAGATGAGGTGGTGGAGAGATCAGCAAAGGGAGACACACCTGGAAATTAAGAAATACAGGAACAAAATAAAACTTAGTAGGACTCGGGCAGAATTAGACCTTGAAGGGGGGACAGAAACACAGCAAAAAGGGCTGTCATCATAAAAGGAGAGCAAGTGATACAGTATGACTGCTCCGCACTCATGGTGGGAGTCTGTGTTAGGGTAGCTTGGACATGGCTCCAAGAATAAATCAATGTTTGGTGCTGGACAAGGACAAAGGCAAAAGCAAGGAAAGCACACGTAGAAATGGCAACAAACCTCACCCATGTAGTGGTCCAGAGTAGAGGGAGGCAGATACTCCTCATAGGCCATCACTCAGAGAGCCAGCATCCAGCCTCTGTGACTGCAAAGTAGGAGATGTAGCACCTCCTCTCAGCTCTGCAAAGCCACTGGGCTGATCTTGGTAGTCTGCAAGGCCTCAAAACAAGTTTTGAAGACAGAATCATTTGGGGCCCAGACCTCACTACATGGAAAATCAACTAAAATGCCACATGGGTCTTGCAAATTTGGGAAAATCCCTAAACCAACTTTCTAGATGAAACAGAAGGTTCAGCTGGGGAAGACTTCACTGAATGGTGCCCCATAGACACATCCTGTTGAGGCAGGAGGATGGGGATCATGGGACAAGGGCTCAGGAAGCAGATTGGGGCAGAGCAGGGTTAAGCTGAAGGACTGCAGAAGTGTCCTGCAAGACAGGACATGTCCTTGCTTTGGTGACAAAGAGCTGCCTCCAGCCCAGGGCTGCCATACACCAATCCACCTCCACATCCATGAGCCAGAGCCATGGCAGGAGCAGAAACCCCTGGCCTTGGGACAGAGTGATCTTTGATGCAGTGCAGGGTGGGAATTCAAACAGATCTAAACATAGTGCTACATACAAGGAGGCTCTTACACCAATGACCCACTGATTTTGTGAGGGGTATTTGCCAGTGAATTTAAGCTAAAGAAAAAAAAAAAAAAAGCCCTTTTTACACTGGAATTAAGATGTCTAGACATAGCCTTCCTGGTGTAACTGGACCTGCATATACTGATTATGATACACCTGATAAAAATTCCCATATAGACAGGGACTAAGAACTAGTTTTGCAGAAATTCCAGCAGGAGCCATTTTAAAAGTATTTAATCTCGAGATCACTTATGCTGTGTACTGAAGTCTGCACTGTGGCTGTTCATTACACGGACCCTAAACAGTAGAAAGAGGATTTTCTTTGGCATTAAGACAGGAATCCACAGCATAGACAAGGCTGGCCCTCAGCGTGAGGTCATATCTCCCTCTAGCTGCTGGTCCTGGGGACTCAGCAGCCTTTGATCACCCAACGCTTGCACAGGCTCCCCTCTGACCTCTCCTCCGTGCTGGTGCTTCCAGTGCTGTAGGTCACAAGATCACTGCTTGCTGGCTGCAGTGCTTCTCCAAGGAGTGCAAAATAGCTCAACTTTTGGAGAGGACAAGAGTAAAAGCCACAAGTTGATGTCTTCTCCAAAATAAACCAGAATAGATTAGTCAACATCTCCTC